>JAPKID020002677.1:0-13071 GCA_026931265.2 Tropidonophis doriae | reverse complement strand
CTTCCAGATAACTGACAATCTTCCATTTGTCTTTGGACAGAACTGTTCTCAATAAGGGTGGAGATAGCATCAATGTATGGTAAAACCTATCCACGCTGTGATTGGACTGAGTCTTGAATAATAATTAATGAGACCGATATATAAACACACACCCCCAGGGGCCTCCATACCCAGTTCCGACTCAGTCCAGCTCTGGGACTGTTCGGCGTCCAACTGTGAATTCTCTCAGATATTGCTGTTTCTCTTACTACCACGGTCAGGGACGGCCTGGCCCTGGAGTTCCTTTCTCCTCCCCCAAGTTTCTTTGTGACTTGCCCTGTTCCTGGCAGTCACGAGGGGAGGTTGTTGATGTCCACTGCCATTCAGCATTTGTTGGACATTGGGGCAATCCGGTTTGTTCCCTCAGATCAAGTTCAGAGTGGTTTTTACTCTCGTTTATTTGTAATTCCTAAGGCTTCTGGAGGATGGCGTGCTATTTTAGATTTAACACAGTTGAATGTTTTCATTAAATACAGATGTTTTAAGATGCACTCTCTTTCTTCCATCTTGGAGGCTGTTCGCTTTGGGGATTTCCTTGCTTCCATCGACCTGACGGAAGCGTACTTGCACGTTCCAATCAGAGAAGATCACCAACAATACCTCAGATTCTGTTACGAGTCATCCCATTACCAGTACACGGCGATACCCTTTGGTCTCTCCTCGCCCCCCCGGCTTTTCACCAAGATCATGGCCATCCTAGCGGCTGACCTCCACTCGATTCCTATCAGGGCTCAGTTTTACCTAGATGACATTTTGGTGCAGTCACGCTCCTATGGCTCGCTACCACCATCGAGGTCCTCGAGTCCCATGGGTTCTCAGTTAATGTGGCCAAGAGCTGCCTAGTGCCATCCACCCAAATTCTACATCTGGGGACGTGGGTGGACTCTGTGGCCGGTCAAGTTTTTCTGTCTGAGGACAGGTCCTTGAGCATTGCCCAGTCGGTGCGGCAGGTGGAGGCAGAACGTGCGCCCTCCTTAGCCTCCTTGTCTCAACTGTTGGGGAAGAGGATTTCGGCCATCTCGATCGTTCCCTGGGCTAGGCTTCATTCTCAGGACCTGCTATGGTTCCTTCTCCCCTTCCAAAAGGGGAGGGTGAGCCACTCCCCCATGCGGGTTCGGCTCCCCTTGGTTGTCAGACAGTCCTTCAGGTGGTGGATGTCGGGGGCCATAGCCCGTGGGTGCCACTTTCGGGTCTCCGATCGGGTTGTCATTACAACAGATGCTAGCCTCCTAGGGTGGGGAGCCCATATGGGGGACAGGATTACCCAGGTGCGGTGGTCCCCGGAGGAATCGAACCTTCCCATCAATCTACTGGAGCTCAGGGCCATCAGGTTGAGCCTCTTGGAATTTGCTGATGGGATAGTGGGCCAGCAGGTCCTAATCCTGACCGACAACATGACGGCCAAGGCACACATTAACAGGCAGGGGGGCACCAGGTCCAAGCCCCTCATGGCCGAGGAGGACATGGTTGGTGTCCTGGGCGGAGCGCAATGTGCTGTCCATTGTGGCTGACCACATTTCAGGGGTGGATAACACAAGGGCGGACTGGCTTAGCAGGGTTCACCTTGATCAATCTGAATGGTGTTTACACCCTTGTGTTTTTCAGGAAATTTGCCGGCGCTTTGGAACTCCTCTGGTGGACCTGTTCACCACCCCTGCAAACACCCAGATCCCCAGGTTTTATTCCAGGTTCCCGTCGCAGGGGGCAGAGGGGGTGGACGTGCTGCGAATGCCTTGGCCAGATGGCTTAATGTATGCTTTCCCCCCTACCCCCCTCATTCCCAGGCTCATCCGCCGCATCATCGATCTGAGAGTGGAAGTGATCCTGGTAGTGCCCTTCTGGCTGAGACGACCTTGGTTCGCCGACCTCCAGACACTCTCCTCTCGCAACCCTTGGAGAATCCCATTGGATGTGATAGTCTTGACCCAGGGGTTGCTACGACACCCAGAGGCTCAGTTCCTGCAACTGGCCGCCTGGAGGTTGAGCGGCTCGCTTTGAAGGGGAGCTCTTATTCGGATAGGGTCATCCTCACAATCCAGGCTTCCCGGCGGGCGTCCACCACTCGCATCTACGACACGACGTGGAGGATCTTCTGCAGCTGGTGCTCCAAACACTGGTTGGAACCTAAGTCATCCAAGGTGCCACAAATATTGGAATTTTTGCAGGACGGCTTAGACGGCTTTCCCCGAATACCATTAAGAGGCAGGTGGCAGCCCTGGGATCGGTTCTCACTGGAGGGGGCTAGCCCTTTCCCAACACCCCACGGTCCGTCGGTTTCTGAGGGGGGCGTCAAATCTGCGGCCTCCGCCGGTCCATCGATATCCCACGTGGGATCTGGCCATGGTCCTGGGGGCCCTCACCCAAGCCCCCTTCGAACCCCTGGATGAGGTTTCCTGGCAGTTCCTCACCTGGAAAGTGGTGTTCCTCGTGGCTATCACATCAGCCAGGAGGATTTCGGAGTTGCAGGCACTGTCGGTAAGGGAAGACCTGTGCAAGTTCTACCCTGACAGGGTGGTCCTCTAGTTGGATCCCTCCTTCCTCCATAAGGTGGGTTCTCTGTTCCATCGGGCCCAGGAGGTGGTTCTGCCCAACTTTTCTCCCACTCAGCCTTTGGAGGAACCCTGGCAAACGTTAGATGTGAGGCGGGCCCTGGAAATCTATATTAACTGTACTGTGGCCATCCGTAGGTCGGAGTCTTTGTTTGTATCATTTCAGCCTAGCTCCTTGGGCAAGAAGGTGTCGGTGGCCTGTGTCGGGCGTTGGGTTCGTCAGTGCATAGAAAAGGCGTATACCTCACGTGACGAAGTGGTCCCGCGTGGCATCACAGCACATTCGACCCGCAGCGCGGCAACTACATCGGCCTGGTCCACACAGGCATCCTTGGAGGAGATTTGCAGGGCCGCAGCTTGGGCTTCTCCTTCGCCCTTTATTAGGCACTATAAGTTGGATTTGTTCGCCTCGGCAGACGCGAACTTTGGTTGCCGGGTGCTACAGGCTGTCTGTCATGGTCATCCGGCACAGGGCTAAACCTCGGCCCTCCCGTCTATGATGTTGGGACTTGGGTATGTCCCATACATTGATGCTATCTCCAACCTTATTGAGAAAGAGCGTTGGTACTTACCTGATACGCCTCTTCTAATAAGGGGGGAGATAACATCCGTCCCGTCCTTCCCTCGTTTGGCCCTGCTTGGGCACCTTTTCATTGTCATCTTACTGACAGCCTGTATGGTGTTTTCCTATTGTGATTTTGACTAAAGATGGTTGGACATTGCCGATGAGTCTGTGTTCTGTTTCGTCGTTGTAACTGGGTATGAGGGCCCCAGGGGGGTTTATGTACCAGTCTCATTAATTATTATTCAAGACTCAGTCCAATCAGAGCGTGGATAGGTTTTACCCATACATGGATGCTATCTCCCCCCTTATTAGAAGAGGCGTATCAGGTAAGTACCAACACTCTTTTCCCTCTTTCTTCTCCCTGTTCCTCCTCCTTCTCTCATGCCTGCCACTCCATTTCCTATTTCTCAATTGCAGTGCAGTGCCCAGGATCTACTTTGAAAGCAGGGGGATAATTTAACAACCAGTTCACCCAGGGTCAGGTTGCCTATCGCGGGAAGCTCATATCACATGTGCAGCAGACCTGAAGGATGGAGATGGGCCACCCATGAATACTACCCATAGGTCTGGAAACTGGAAACTTTTTGGCAGTGTTTTGGAGAGCAAACCACTGTCAAAAACTGAAACCTGAGCTACAAGTAATTTATATTATTGATAAGTTTGACTTGCAATGAAAGAGAGAAGAGCAATGTGGCAGTGTTATTTAAAAATGATATGAAATAAGTGCTCATTAGAAAAAGAAAAGAGAAATGTGGCTAATTAGTGTAGTAATGTTGCTCTGCCTAAGAATATATTAAAAATAAAGAAATATTAACCTGAAAATAATAGGTTTCTTCCTTAAGTAGGAAATTGCATCCATAGATTCAATACTATGCTCATGTGTCTTTCCACTTCTCCAATGTCCACGCTCTTTTCTCTGTGTGTGTGTGTGAGTATGTGTGTTTGCTATGGGTGGGAAGGGGGAAGTACAGTCAATTTACCCCTCAAACAACAGACCCTTTTCTTCATACTCAGGAGTAGGAATTCAGACCTATGTATGTTTCTGCAAAAATCTACTGGATATTCTAGGATTACGTGCATTTTGCTTCTTTAAAACATTTAAATGTATACTTGCTGCCCATTTTTACATATTCAGTTGTTTTGAAGATTTGTTTGCCCTCTTGAGAAGACATATGGTCAAATCATAATGTCTTAGATCAACAACTGTACAATCATATGACCAATTCAATCAAACAATTAACATTAGAAATGCATAATTATACAATCAATGACAAACTGGGTTTATAGAAAATTTAGATACAAGTCCTCTCATTAGAGAGAAATGATGAAAAAGGGATGACTTGAAACTATCCAAATTTGTACAATCTTTCCCTATCTGTTTTTAAAAAATATTCCATACAGGTGAATGGAGTGCATTTGTTGCTTTTCTTTCTTACAGTTAATTACCATAAAAATGTTTTGTTTATAATAACTGCCTCAATAGTATTGTATTCTACAAGTGTGAGAGACTAAACAAGCCAAGACGGAGTTGTTCAGATTATGTGAGAAGAAGCAACATAGGCCAGATGTGGGAGCTGAGGAAAGAAACATTCGAAGAGACTCCACCTGAACCTAATTTGGGGAATTAATTAAGATCCCCTTGATACAAGTAATTAGTATACATGTAATTTTAAAGGCATTTTACTCATGTAGATTGCTGAGCATTAGCTTACTCAGAATGTACCAAGTCAACATTTATAACTTCTTCATAATAAACTGCCATTAATTCTCAAATAATTTTTAATTTGCTAAAAATTAAATTGCTCTGTATGGTATTTAGTGTAATCCAGTGGTGGGATCCTGCTGGTTTAGCAACCGGTTCAGTGATCATGTGCTTTGCCTGCTTTGCTCTGTGTGTGTGTGCAGTTTGGGGAGTAACACAGTTGAGGCGCAGCAATCCATTTTGCCATGCAAGTCAGCTGAGAGGATATAGGTAAGTAAAGCACAGGGGTGGGTGGCTGGTTCTGCCTGATCGTTGGAGTGAACAGGTTTGCTACCCAGCTGATTGTCAGAGTTACCGGTTCACCCGAACCAGTCCGAACCTGCTGAATCTCACACCTGGAGTAATCTGATATTCAGTATTTTTTCTCTAGCATAGTTTATGGTAAAATGCTATAACTAACGAACTTTTCTGATTTAACAGTTATGTGGATGAACCAGTCACTCCATATGCCTTGATTTAGCATGAAACAATTTTTCTTGATGAAAAATTGTTATCCACAAAGTCTGATTCTAGGCACTTAAACTGGTATTCAATCAATCAATCAATCAATCAATCAATCAATCAATCAATCAATCAATCAATTCAGTTTATTACAGTCATAGACAAGAGACCAGAACAAATAAAAACACTCAATACATATACAATTAAAAATTCTAATAGAAAATAATGAATAACAACTAAAATCTATGATAAAATCCAGTCTTTCAATTATGCATGGTTTAACTATACTAAAAGTACATAAACTGTGTGGTCTGTTGTCAGTTTAATACTAAAAGGGAAAGGAATAAGCAGTGTAAAGGGTTTGCCACATTTGTTGTATAACATAACTATGGTGGATTAGACACATTTTTCCAATGAATCCCCAGGACTCCTACATAGAATATAGCCACCTGTGCTGTAGTTTTGGACTGTTCATCCTTAAGGAGCCATTGGAGATAAGCAGTGTTGGAAAGTCCCACTTGAACTGGTAGTGTTACTTAAACATTTTTTAATTAAAATTTTTTTTTTTCTTGTCAGCGTTACAAAATTTGCAAATTACTTTTCTTGGTTTAATTGCCAGGTTTTCAGAATTTTGGTAGTGGAAAGAATATTTAACCTACCTTTCCCAGATGCTGAAGATAGACAAATATAATGTACAGTTTGACCCTTAAGTTCCTTAGTAAAATATGCCTTTGAATTCACATGAGATCTCCTGCTTTAACCTGCTGCTAACTTCTGTCTCTCTCCTCCTACAGTGTGTTTGATTGATTGATTGGTTGACAAATGCAATTTTTCCAGAAAGTATCACAACTAGGAGTCTAAAGAAAACTGCTGTTTCAGCATAATGAATTTAGAGAACACTCCTCGCTGATAAAACAGAATGATGCCATCCTGTTAAGGACACTTTTTTAATCTGCTTGACTCCTGCTAGAATGAAATACCCATACCGCCTGGGGCATGACAGCTCTTCAGCCTGCAGTTTCCTTGTATCTGACTGTCACAAATGCAATGTCTACTCTGTTCACTTGTCAAACTTCTCTATATATTGAACTTTTCTGTCTCCCTATCTGTCTATCTGTCTCTAAAACTTTTTATTTCTGAGCTGAGTGGGAAGCTGAGAAGATTGAACAGAAGGTATGGTCCAGATGGCAGCCTTGATGGTGTGGTCAAAGCTCTCCTTGGTTTTATGTGCCTTGCCATTCATGTGCCTGTGCCAATATTATGTGGCAATAATCTTCCTGTGTTAATGATATTGCCTGTAGGTTTTCTGCTTTCCCTGCTGATGTAGATGTTCCAATGGTTTAATTGTTCAGACTTTAAAACATCTTAGTTTATTGTCAGTTTTATCCTGACCTTTGCACCAAAATGAGTAACAGCTTTGGTGATATTCATGCCTGCTATACCAATTGATGGGATTAGGCCAGTGGTGGGATTCAAAATTTTATACCACCGGTTCTGTGGGTATGGCTTGGTGGGCATGTAAGGGAAAGATACTGTAAAATCTCCATTCCCAACCCACTCCAGGGAAAGGTTACTGCAAAATCCCCATTCCCCGCACAATCAGCTGGGATTCGGGTGGCAGAGAATAGATGGGGGAAGGGACAGCCAGAGGTGGTATTTACTGGTTCTCCGAACTACTCAAAACCTGCTACAAGTTCTCCAGAACTGGTCAGAACCTGCTGAATACCACCTTTGGATTAGGCCCGTGATGGCAAACCTATGGTACACAAGCCACAGGTGGCATGCAGGGTCCTCTCTGAGGTCATGAGAGCTGTTGCCCCAGCTCAGTTCCATTGCACTGGCAGCACACCTCCTGCCCAGGCATGAAGGGGTATGTGGGTACCATGTACCTATTGCATTATGGGTGCGCTTTTAGCACACAATGGCAAAAAGGATAGCAATCACTGGCTTAGGCCATACTAATATTTCAAATGCCACGTTTCCTCCATAATTCTCTCAGCATTTTTCACCAGATCTTCCCATGTATTGATTTCTAAATTCTGAAATCTTCATTTTCTTTGTTGTTCCGCAACTATATAAAAAAAGGAAATGTATCAGGTAAGCATTTAGAAACATATCTTCCCAAGTGGTAGATAACTGTGATTTATGATTCATGCAAAAATAGATCTCACAATTTTATTTTAAATTAGGACTCATCAATCAATCAATAAAGATTATGAAGCAGTACATAACTGCAATATAAATTCCACTATGGGATAAAGTCATCCACATTTATTGCCTATTAACAGTTTGTTGAACATCAATGTTGCAATGATATTTCTGTTTCTACAACAGCCAAACATTGTCAGAAATCACTAATTAAAATGTAGACTATGTGGTTGTTTCCTATATCTTTTTGAGATCTTTTTAGCCAAATTAATACTATTACATTTAATAATTTATAGTTTATAAATATAATTTAATAATGATTTGTTTCCTATAACTCTGAATAGATTGACAAGTTTATAGATTTGTAGTAGATCTGCTATGTAAGATCTAGTACGTAACTTATTTTTAGCAAAGAAAATGCTTACTATGCCATGTAGATGTCACATTTCAAAGATGCATAAATACCTTAAAAGAGATCCTCCCCCCTGATGCAATAGGGACTAAAACATGAAGGTTCCTTCTGTAGAGAAGAGAAACTATGACAGAAAGATATTTATTTAGCAGTCATCTACCATAGTGCAAGTGAAACAGGCATCTAGATAAAACTCATCTTCAATGAAAGTGTTTATTAGTACAGGAAGTACAGGAAGATAAAATGCAATTATACTTGGATATTTTATTTATTTATTAAATTTATGTGCTTCCCATCTCACTCTAGAAGGATTACAACCAGGGCACAAAGAACGATATAACTTTAATGATAGAAAAGAAAACTATCAATAATATCTCTCCCCCCTTATACTGGTGGTTTAGATTTTGCTATTTTGGGTCCTGTCACTAATCGATTCCAATATTTTGAATTAGTGGCACTTTTGAACTACCTTCAAAGGCACACCCAAAGAGAGTGCAAGCTGCACTGGCTGCCTGTGGCCTTTCTGGTGTGCTTCAAGGTGTTGATTACCATCTTTAAAGCGCTCCATGGCCTAGTTATTTGTGGGACCGTATCCTGCCCCATACATCCTTCCGCCCGATTCGCTCCCACAGAGAGGGACTTCTCTGGGTGCCATCCACCAGGCAGTGCCGGTTGGCGGGCCCGACCCTCTGGAATGACCTACCCCCCGAACTTAGAATGATCACAGACCTCTGCTCCTTCCGCCAACATCTTAAGACATACTTTTTTCATCTTGCCGGCCAGACCTGATCCGCACAACCAAGTTGAAGACTGAACGTTAAATTGTTTTACATTGGATTTTAATGGTTAAATGTTTTAGGGGATTTTAGCACAGGGTACTGTGTATTTAATTGGTTTTTAGTACTTATTTATTACAATGTTTTACATTTTATTTTAATTTCCTGTGCACCGCCCCGAGTCCCTCTGGGGAGAGAGGCGCGGTTTTATAAATCTAATAAACTAAAATAAATAATAATAAATAATGCACATTCATCCAAGAGAGGCAAGGTGAGAGATAAGGTGATGCAGTATTGCACTACTACAGGCTAATTCAGCTGACTGCTAACTGTAATTCAGCAGTTCAAATCTCACTGGCTCAAGGTTGACTGAGCCTTCCATCCTTCTGAGGTGGGTAAAATTAGAACCCAGATTGTTGGGGGCAATATGCTGACTCTGTAAACATCTTAGAGAGGGGCTGTAAAAGCATCATGAAGTGACATATAAGTCTAAGTGCTATTGCTAGTGCTATTGATGGCAAGCACATATTTGATTACGGAAAAGTAATCAGAGCTGGTGTTAAAGTACAGATATGTACCAACACTCTTCCATCCATCTTAGCTGATTGATTTTTGTGTAACTTCCATGAAAACCAAAGCAAGACCAATAAAATGTCTATTCCACTACAGAAAATCTTCAAGTTGGTAATAGTCAGTTATATCTCTGATAACTCCATTTTCGATAGTGTTAGTGTTCCCTAACTACAAGTACTCCTCAATTTATGAACACAATTAGGCTGAAACCTCTGTCACCCAGTGAGATGGTTAAGTGAGTCACACCTGATTTTACAAAGTTTTTGCAATGATGATTAAGCAACTCTCCATGGTAATTAAGTGAATCAAGCTTCCCACATTGAGTTTGCTTGTTTTAGGAAAGTCCTAAATGCCAACCACATGACACCAGAATGATGCAACGATGTAAATGCATGCTGGTTGCCAGATGCCTGAATTTTGATCATGTAACCATAAGGATGCTGTGACGATTGTAAGGAATGGTCGTCATCATTGGAACTTCAAAGTGTCATTATGAAAATGGTGTCAGAGACATTCTATATATTTCTAGCAGGAGGTGATGTGATACATGCTGTTCTGACCCAGCTCCCCAAATATGACTAACCCTCTGAAGGTAACTCAAAGATTCCTTTATTAGCAAAAAGTTTCTTTCTAACAGCAGACTAACAAGTCCGTCCATCCAGAAGATGAATAGTTGTCTGCCACATCTATTCTTTTCCGCCTTGCATTTTATCCCCAGAGCTAGGGTAGACTTCACTAGTAGCAGTGGTTTTTCTGTCCCAAGGAACAGCCCACAGATTTCCACTCCCCTCCTCTGCTTTCTGCTAATCCATGCATCAGTCACTGGACTCAGCTGCTGTTCTTCTTCCTCATCAGCCACCTCTAGACTTAGGGACTGTTGACTCTCCATCTGAGGGGTGACGGATGGCCCAGGCTCTGCCTCTGTCTCCCTTTTTGACAGTTCCATTCCCTCTTCCCCCTTGGAGCTCTCAGGTTGTCTTGATTCTGATCCTGACTCCCACACCACCTCCTCATTTGATTCAGCTGCTGAGGAGCCGGTGACTGATAATAAATGAATAAGTAAATGGTATCTTATACTTCCTGGTGATTTGGGGCTTTCACTTGTCAGAGGCATGTGTTATGGTCTCATAACACATGCCTCTTTGACAAATCACCAGGAAGTATAAGATACCATTTAATTATTCATTTATTAAATTTCTATGCCACCCATCTCTCTACAAGGTGACATATGGCCATAAGAGTTCTAAAACTCCTTTCCTGCTACCCATATCCATAGCTCTCTCTTACACAGACAGCTGAAAATAGGTAGAGAGATATCCTTCCTCAAAACTATCATATTTTTTGAAGTATAAGATACACTCCCCAGGGCAAGGGGTGGCAGGAGGGGATTATTGCAGCCCTGATCAGCTGTTCTAAAACTGGCCATGGCAGTGAACAGCTGGCGGCTGCGGCGAATGAGTGGCAGTGAATGACCACTCTGGACAAGGGGCACCAAATGGGCCACACTAAATGGGTGGCCGTGAACAGGCCATGGTAAATGGGCCACGATAAATGGGCTATGTTGGCAAAGAGGGGATGGCAAACAGACCACAGCAGCAAATGGGCTAGGGCAAATGGGTCATGGAAAATATATGAATACCAAATGTATATTGAGAAGCAGACGCAGATTTTTTTTTCTTGTTTTCTTCCCCAAAAACTAGGTGTGTCTTATAGTCGGGAGCATCTTATAGTCCCAAAAATATGGTATATTGTAATTCATTATTTACATGAACACTCCCCAATGTCTATTCTACTTGGGCCAACACAGCAATAAATAAAATAGACTTCCATATTTAAGTGGGGAAATATTCCCTCCTTCAGAAAGAGAGAGAGATAATATTGTCTATAGCTACATACATTACATGATCTTATATGTATGGCCCACTTTCATCAAAAGAATGACCACCCTTTTATTAACATTTGAACATTTTAGCATTATTAAAATATATTTGGGGCTCTGATTCCAATTAATTTGCAACTTAGTATAAATTGATAATGGGATAAGATTAGTTAAAATTGTATTTTTGTCCAGCTACAACTATAAGATCAAAAGAAAGAAAAAAAATTGTCTTTTCATCTATAGGGAATTGGTGGCCCAAATAAAAGTTTATGAAATATTTATGATGATGAAATGGCTATACATCTGAAAAGGAAATAAGGAAAATGCATCTAAAAGAAGAAAATAAAGATAACAAATGTCCTTAAAATTATAGGGAAATATATATAATCATTTATTACCATGTAATCAAGAAACCATTATGCAAAATTGGTAAGAAGCATCTGAAATGAATTACATATGCTCAGCAATGTTTATGTAATATAAGCTATAGTCTTTTGACAGAACTAATTAAGCCCTTTTAAAGTAGCAGAGCCATTCATCTAAGTGTATAATGTGTAGCATCCTATTTGTATATTATTTAAAAGTCACAGATTTAATAAACCAAATTAGTATTCCTTATTATAATATATCCAGCAATGTATCAAATGAAATACATGGGCTATCAAGCTATTAAGTTACTCAGCTCTGAAACTGCACAACCTCTACTACAGTTATCTGGGAACACAAACTACCTTAAAATTGTCTCAGTGTTGATCATAGACTACATTAATATTGTCATATTTTATTGCTCTGCTTTTATAGAATTTTCCCTACAGTAAATAACTTTGAGCCAATTGGGACCAACTTGAGATAATTCAGGTCTTATCATTTCTTTCAATATTTTCAATTCAAAAATAGAGCTTTATATAAGTCTCTGCACAAACATCCTTCATCATTAAATAAAACAAAATATCATAAATTTCCACCAACAGTAGATGAGGAAAAGCAGCTTCTATTTTATTTCTCCAGAGTTTTAGAAGCATATTTGAAGTTTTTCCCAGTTTGATACTGAGTTTTCCTATTTATTCCTTCCTGATTGTTTACAATGTATTGTGGATCAATGAAAACAAAACAAAAGAATCAGAATAAGAAGAGAAGTAAAATAAGCTGAAATTTAACTAACAAAGAACATTTTGAAAGCCCAAGCCCTATCACTTTGGTCTTTCAGAGAAATAAACAACCATTCTCTTCTGCTGGTAGAAAATAGGGGCCATTAACTCATCAGATTACCTCTGCCATCAAAAGAAAGAACTCCACTAGTTCTTCTTTGAAATAAATAATTCTAAAGAGGAGGGTTTTTTTTTTAGTTTAAGACAACTAAAGAAAGACATAATGCCTTCTGTCATGAGCAGCCAGCTGCAGATTCTATGATGAATCTATTCCCCGACCTTTTGTCAATGAATGTTTGAACAGAAATTTGTCTTTTGAGAACTTGGAAGACATCTTAGGAAATGAATTGCAGAAAATAAAATTAGCCCTTGTTCTCGGGCACTGTAGAGTTCTTACGTCCATGGATAAATGAGCACAATTTCACTTTAATATTAGCACCCTTAACTGTGCATTACATATGTGCTGTGGTTTAGCTGCATATTAACACCTGAATTATTTAATGTTTCTGCTTTAACATATTTTGATCAATTTATTGCACTAAATTGTTCAGTTATATTTTAACATCTAAATATATGTTAACCTCTAAATAGTATTTTCTACTCCTGCTGTTTAGATAATCTTACCAGTGGTGGGATGCTGCCAATTTAACACCTATTTGGTGAGCATGCACTTTGTATGTACGCACAGCACTGGAAATGGAACATTTACAATACAATACAATACAATACAATACAATACAATACAATACAATACAATACAATACAATACAATACAATAC
>JAPKID020002676.1:0-13071 GCA_026931265.2 Tropidonophis doriae | reverse complement strand
AAAAATTAAATTAAAAAAAGAACTGGTGTTGCCTCGGAAGTGGGGGGTAGTCTTATACGGCGAATATAGGCTTAAACGTGTTTTTTAAACTGTAAAATTAGGGGGTCGTCTTATACGCCGGAAAATACGGTACAGCTGCATTCCAAATTTATACTTTTTCTTCCTTGTAAATGTAAAGCTATTTAACATGATACATTAGCTTTCTAATCATGAACCTGATGGTTTACTTTTAAACCAGTGTGTAGAGTCTGTATTTATGTTTGTAATGAAACATTCCCTTAAAATACTTAACCAGGTTTTGATAAAAACAAATTTTGGGGGTAGTTTGCTAGTATATGAAAAATCCATATACTTTTATATTGCTATACTTATGTGCCTGCAGGAATTCACCACCACTACCACCATCATAATAGTCTATTCTTTGACAGTTAATTAACTGCTATTAGGGTTGAATAATCACTTGCCAAAAATATCCTGTTCAAATCTGCCAAGCTGATTACAGTTAGAAAAGGAAGCTAATCATATGATATTTGCAACATTCATTAAAATATCAATGGCATTCTCTTTTTTGTCATATTTTTGAATATATTATGTAGATTTTTTTGGGGGAAAATCCTTTAAACATTTAAAGACCTTTTAGCATTTTGAGGAAGTATAGTTGCTTCAAAATTTGTCCTATATATTATTTTACATAAGCAGACATGGATAGAAAGTTTATCTCTTTGTACATTTGTATGCTTGTACTTGTGCAATGCTGATTCTACTAATATTACAGTATGTCTCCATCCACCCCAATCACACTCAGAGTTTGGTTGTGTTAAATCAGAGCTGTCAAACTCGTGGTCTGCAGGCTGGATGTGTCATGCGTTGGCCATGTGGTTTAGCAAAGGGGGAAAAAGTCCCAATACGTCACGTAATACTGCAAGTTTGACACCCCCGTGTTAAATGCTAGTGAATATGTAAGTTAAAATAATATTAGTTAGTATCTGATATTATTTAACACCTTTATACATATTATCCACACATATTTCATATGTATTAGAATTCTTGAAGACGATTTGTGGGAAAAATTATATTACTAGCATTCATTGAATTTATGACATATGCACTATTGTAGTCATTCTAATAGAGAGCTTTCAGTGCTGGACTTGAACCTAGGAAACTCAAGGTTCAATTTCTGTTCCACTAGGAAAATGACTGGGTGTTTTTTTGTAATTGTTCTCTCTCTGCCTTAACCTCATGGGCTACATTTTGGAGAAAGTTAGCATGGTCTTTGTGTTGCCTTGAGCCCATGAAAAAGCATCAAGCTAAAAAGTTAAAAATATATTAGTTTTTAATTTTATATTTGCATATGCCAAGGCAAGCATATGCCAAGCAGATATACTCCATATGTGAAATCCCAAAGTTTAAAATAAAATTAAATCTATAAAGAATATGGTTTATAGTATATTGCAGTAGATAATGCTTTTGCAGATCATCTAACATAGATTAGAGCATATGGAAAAAGGGAAGCCAGATGTTTAAGCTGGCTTTAGAATAGGCCAAGGAACATGAGACATTTCTGATTTATGCTGGATAACTGAGAAAACAAGGAATAGCACTTCATTGATTACAGAAAGACCTTTGAGTGGATTACACAAAGCTTGGAATGTGTTTAGGAAAAAACGCCAATCCTAGAACATTTTGTTGTCCTCATGCTAAATCTATACATTGACCAGGAATCCATAGAATCAATTGAACATGGTGAAACAGTGCCTTCAACAGTGGCAAAGAAGTAGAAAAGGGCTGCATGCAGCTTTCTTATTTATTCAACTGTTCATTTGATATGTTGAGTATATATAATATAAGCTGTATTGGAAAATGAGTATGGTTCTAAAGTTGGAAAAAGAAACATCAAAACATGTGTTTTATGATGACGTTATGCTGATAACTGAAAATACAAAATAACTTTTGTTATATTGATATAGTGGTAAAGATAAAGGAGTGCAATGAAAAAATGGACTTGAATTAAAATGGAATATACAGAAGACCAGACTAATGACAACCAGTATAACTACTACTTTATTTATTTATATGCTGCCTTTATTGTTTTTACAAGCAACTCAATGCAGCTGATGTATCCAACACATCTTTCTCTTTTTCCCTACAACAACCCAGTGAGGTGGGTTGGGCTGAGAGAGAATAGCCAGCCCAAGACCATTCAGTTGGCTTTCATGGCTAAGGTGAGACTGTAAATCACATTTTACCACTTTCTAGCTTGGGGTCTTTACCACTAGACCAGACTGGCTCTCAGGCAAGCTTTAGAATTGACAATTAAGATATCAAAAAAATAGATAGGTTCTCTGAATACTAAAGAAACTAGTAGTCAAGAATTATGCTATGTTTTGGTAGAGCAGTCATGAAAACCATGAAAAAATATTCTGATGCTATAAAGATTAGAACAGTGCAATCAATGGTATTCCCCATGACTCTATAAAGAAGTAAAAATTGTCTTCAAAGAAGCAGACTAGAAAGAGTATGGATGCTTTTTAATTTTGTTGTTGGACAAGACTTCTGAAAATACTATGGACAGCCAAAAACTAAGCAAATGGATAATTGAACAAATCAATCAGCTCATTCTGGGCCAAAATGATGAGGCTCAAATTACCCTACTTCAGACACATTATGCAAAGACCCACTCCTCTTGAGAAAGCTTTAATGCTGGAAAAGATGGAAGGAAAGAGAAGATGATGTCCAACAGCAGCTCTATGGATGGGTTAACTTCCAGATGTGCATTTTAGGACATTTTTCAAAAGTCTGCACCTTGATTTGATTGTACTGCCTTTCTAGAGTTTCTGCATTGCAGTATTTGGCCTATGGTCTTTTTGAGCCAGAGCAGAACTTCATAATAGTCGTTATCTAGATAATCGTTATATTCTTCTCTGCCAAGTTGGAAAAGATGATGGTAAAAGGTTATTAATTTTGGCAACTATAGGATTGCTATAATAATTATGGTATCAAACTGTATCCTTGCTGAACTGTTAAAAAAGATCTCAGTATAATGGCCTTGGAAGTTGCATCTGACCTTTATAGTTGTCATATAATTTATAGATATGCAGAAGAAGCCTTTAGTCTATGGCTGAATTTTTCTGATAGTGCCGAGGCAATGATAGGGCAGTAGTTAGTGACCTTTCTTGCAAATAGAAATTATTAGGCATGGCCTCAATCTTTGGAAATGATTGCTGTTCAATCAAAAGTATGTAAACAGGAAGACTAATACTGGAATCCCCCTGTATAATAGTTCTGAACTTTTATCTTGATCCACTGCAATTTGTATGAAGTGTTTTTATACTTCCTGCTGTGAGTTATTTAAGTTTTATTTAAAGAAATTGTATGCTCAGAGACTGGTTCAGCTCACTATAAGTCCAATTAATAATAAATTAGTCCAATTAATAATAAAAAGATATTTAGAAATTACTCAATTTTTTTCTTGACTGTCCAAAGCACTAATAGGATATAAGGAAGAAAAATCTCTATTAGTTGACCTGCAACTGCACAGGCTGCTTGACCAATATTACCTCCACAATATTGTTATTTTTTTCCAGGAAATGGATAATGATAGGATACATACCCGAGGACTTAAAGCCACATAGTATAATAAAGAATTATTTATAATGAATAGCCCCCTTTATTAATCTTCCTGTAAGCTAGTTAACATTAGCAGCTGTTAAAGGTATTTAAAGGTATTACCATGAACAGTAATAATTCGGATTTATCTTAGCATTTTTCCAAACTAGTAAGAGTATCTGTTTAATGTTATTAAATATTAGGATAGATAGAATGTCATTAAAGTGATGGTGCTGATAGCAGTTTGCCACTGTTGAAAGAACAGCTGGTTCAAACAGATCATCAGGGTTCCAAGTAACACCCCCAACAAAAGATGGCTTCCAGGCCTGACACAGATTCTGTGAAAGAAATTGAGGGCAAGGCAGTTTGGTGAAACTGCATCAGATGTAGAAGATTGTTGTCTTTTCATAATAAAATACTTAGATAGTAACTAACAGGTTAGCATAGCAGTATGTGTCTGTGTGTTGTTGATTTTTCATAAAAATAACTATAAAATCTGGTTGTTGTCTATTGACTATGCCTATATTCTACTGAACCATGGCTAATTAAACCTTGGCTATATTATAAATACAATTATATGCCAGCAACTGGGCAGAAATAATTTACAATGATTTTCCACAGTATTTTTGAGCTATTTTTAAAAGTGTAAGCATTGATGAAATAGCTTTTAGATAAATACTGTACTTGTTTGTGTAAAGGTAAGCTCCTTATTTTGCCATAATGCTATTTAGAATAATTATTCTAAAGTTCCTTAGCTCTTTGTGTTTTTCATTGTCTACATTTCACATCTAAAGCTTTCAGTAGGGTTTTGTTTTATTCCTTTAGAATAAAAGTATACATATTTATTGCATGTATGCTGATTGAATTAATTTCCAAAATAATTTGGTGACCATCTTTAGATTTTAATAACTTTTAAGAAAAACAGATTTCCTAGAAGAATGATACCATTATGATCATGAGGAAGTTATTAAAGTTATTTGAGGAGCCATCAACACTCTACTCATTTTCTGTTGTTTAATTAATGTGAGTGTGATTATGAATTTGTGATTGTCAGTTACATAGAAGTCTATTAAAATCTAAATAATTATAAAAAATATTGAAGATTCAATGTTTCAAAAAGACTGTACAACTATTCCTTAAATATACTAAAACTGCTTTAAAAGATGTCTGAGCACATAATGAAAATTGTTCTTGTATATCTTGGCAGTTTGTTAAAACCTGCTAACTTTTAAAGCTAGCTGTTGTTTTGATAGATTACACTCAAGGTCACCTTCTTGTTTAAATGAGGTTTTGTTTGGTGTAATTAAACCATACCAGGTGTATTGGAAGCAGAAGGTTTGGATAATTCAGAGTAAATGAGAACAAAATACAAGGCCATTATTTGTCTCTAGTGAGCTTCCAAGTGAACGTTGTATATAGAACTATTTATAATATATTTTACATGGTCAAGGATTGCTTGAAGTTGCTGCTTGCGGCATTTAAATTAAATCACTCACAGATTTTTACATACCAATTACAACTATATTCTTATATCTGTCCCTAAACTTTAAGCGCATAACATTTAGTGTCTAGTCATGAAACTAAGTGAATATAAGTTATAATTATAGTGGTCTTGATTAAGAGGTGCTGTTACGCTGCATTTCAACAAAGTTTTAATACATGTCTACTTTCAGTAATGATATCCCATGTACTAGTCAGCTTTGAAATATTATTTCATTAATCTTAATATGAGTGCATTAGTTTAAATAGTACTATAATAAAGGACCAAGGTACAAGTTCAATTTGACCATCAGAAATTAAAGCTAAATCTATCTTTTTTCAGGGAAATGCTCTAGGAAGTATATATAAAATATGCTAATAACTTTCATTTTCTCCCTTAAAGTTTAAATTCAGAAAAATATGTGCTAGCAGAACTTATTTAAAAATATTCAAATTAAAAACATTGGAATTAGAAGATTGAATTTGCATAGAAACAACATTTATCAATTACTTCTTAGTTTTTAAAATTGTTACATACAAGAAAAAACTTCATGTATTGATACATTAAGATGACTTGCTTTATTGAGTTTAATTATGTCAGATTAACATTCTAATTATCTATCACCCAATTTGAGACTGTAGCATGTTTTCTGATACAATCCTTCCGACGTAGCATCCATTTATATTAACAGTAATTAAATTGTAAATACAGTTTACAAATCGATTTAGTCTGCACACTCTTAACTAAGTAGTGTCATAGTTAAAATGTTTGATTTGGATTATGAAGACTGAGATTTAAGCCCACCTTTATGCTAGTTACACTCTCGTAGCCCAATTTATCTCAAAGTGTTGCTGTGGGGATGAAAAGAATAAATATCTACGTTTGTTTAACCTCTTGAGGTTACGGCAGGATACAAATGATTGCCATTTGTAAATATCTGGGATGGGAAGGTTGAAGTACAGATGTCCAACACTGTCAGAATCTCTTTTTAAACTATTGCGAATAGAATAGAGATTACCTCCCCTGTATCATTCTCCTCCCCAACCTTGTATAGCATATTGTTATTTGTGCCATCACAACAATTTGTGATAAAAGTCACTTCAGGGAGTATATCTAGAAAGATGTTGATAAGAAAAGGTGAAGAAAAAGATAACAAAAGAGATACAAGGACTTTGACAATAAACTTTTATGAAAACTAGCTGAAGGAACTTGGGATGTTCAGTCTAAAGAAGAAAAGACATCTTTGCCTTCCCAGAGATTTCTCTTCTTCAGGCTGAACATCCCAAATTCCTTCAACTAATACTCATAAAAGTTTATTGAATAAAAGTATACATTAGAGAAGATGGATAAGAATTATTTTTCATTGCTATAGAAACTAGGTTCAGAAATAATGCTTCTTTCTACATTTTATTTAAAGATTAAAGCATTCTGATGGTAAGATCTATACAATTTCTGTTTCACTTATGGATGTTGTGGGTTTTAAAGAGTCCGGACAGCTTTCCTCAAGTATGACTTAATTGGCTTCCCTTAAATTAGTTGTTTTTGTGGACCCTTCCTATTTCATAATTAAGTGATTCTCTGTAAGAAGGGATGAAAACTTGAAGGGGGCTTGGCTGACCTTGAGTGACTTGTATTGAGGGCTTCAAGTAAAAAATAAAAGCTTAATGATTTTTGATGAAAAACGATATTAAAAGCTTCGTAAGATGATCATAACACAAAGAGTAACATGCTCCAAGTCCCTGTATTAAATAAAAGCCTTAAGAACAAATGCATACAAAGCCAGAATTGAGATGACAGACAGCACATGCCATTTTTGCAAAGAAGCTGAAGAAACAACAGAACTCTTAATTATCTGCTGCAAGAAAATCACACAGATGGAGTATAAACAATGGCATGACAAAGTAGCAACAGTAGTGCTTTGTAATATCTGCAAAAAATGCCATTGCTTGCAAGCAAGAACCAGTGAGACCACAAAAAATACAAAATAATACCACGTTTTCCCAAAAATAATTATTTAACCCCCGAAATAAGCACTTGGCCTTATTTTGGGGGAGGTGTTATTTTTGAGGTGCAGGCAAACATGGTCACCTCACGGCTGCTGTGTGTTGCAGTATTTTCGGGGAGGGATTATTTTCAGGGGAGGGATTATTTTAGCACATGCACTCAAAACCCCAATTGGGTTTATTATCCGGGGAGGTCTTATTTTCAGGGAAACAGGGTAGAAAACAAAGAAGCTAAAGTGCTCTATGTTTTCTAAAGTAGAAGACTTTAGAAATATTCAAGTGGGCAAGCACTGGCCACATAACACTTAGACTTAGCAATTGCTAAAAAAAAAAGTCTAGATTGTGTATATTTCAATATCAGGATAGTCAAATAGAAGAGAAAGAACTGGAGAAAATCACAAAATGTATGTATTTCAAACTATACATTTTAATGTTTTTTAAATTTTGTAATGCTTTTTTATTGCTTTTATTTTAAATTGTTTTTTAAATTTTAATTGTAATATATGTTTTGAATTGTGAGTCATTTGCTGACATTGACGGATATAGAAATTGATTGATTGAGCGAATGAATGAATGAATGAATGAATGGCATTGACAAAATCACCATCAGTCAATTGCAAAAGGCAGCTTTACTGGAAACAGTTTACCTACTACAATACCTTTAACACTATCAAACAATATCTGCCTATCTAAGGTCCTTGGAAAGGACTCGTTAGGTGGATAAAAATGCCAAATTCAAAACATCTGTAAAAATTATCATGTTCCAATAATGAAAAATTAGTGGAAACACAGAGTTGAAAAAGTTGTAAAAATGAGCAGGTTAAAATATTGTGGGATTTCCGAATACAAACTGATAAAATCTTGGCTCATAATGTACCGGATTTAACTGTGGTTGAAAAGAAGAAAGTGTGGAAATTGATGTTGGCAATACCAGAAAATACAGAAGACAAAGAATTGGAGAGGATCATAAAGTATGAAGTCTTGAAAACATAAATTGAAGGTCTTTGGTATAAGCTCACCATGGTGGTCCCAGTGGTTATCAGCACAGCGCTCTGAAAATCTGAACATTGACAAAATTTCTGTCAATTACAAATCTGTTTGGATTCGCCGATACATTACAACATCCTAAGTTTTTGGGAACAAGTTGATGTGTATGAAGGCCAACATCAGCTAAAGAACTGCCAGTTGTGATTTCACAGTTTTGTACATGTAATAATAATGCATTATTTAAAGCCAAAGAGGGCCTAGCTCATTCATTTAAAATAATGCAATAACATTTTCCATTGGGATTATATAGCACAAAAGCATACTTGCATGAAGAATGAGAGTAGGGATGCTTTCATTTGATGAATGCTGATAGGGATGCTTTCATCTCTAGGGAAATCTTAGGTATTCTGCTTGAAATAAATACCCTACCTTCCCTTTGAAAGCAATTGAAAGAGTCATAGTGATGCATTGGTTAGAATGCGCTATTGAAAGCTACTTCTGCTGACTGTCGGCAGTTCGAATCTCACTGGCTCAAGGTTGACTCAGCCTTCTATCCTTCCAAGGTTGGTAAAATGAGGACCCAGGTTGTTAGGGTCCTACCCATACTGACACTGTAATCTGCTTAGAGGGGGCACTGTAAAGCACTGTGAAGCAGTATATAAGTCTAAGTGCTATTGCTATTGCTGTTGGGAAGTTCTTTGGATTTCATATAAGAAGGTCACCTCCTTGCTATTCATTAAAGTAGCCAGTCATGAAGGCTTCCATTAAAGCCTGAAAAAGATGAGCTGCTTTAAAGAGTCAGATCATTGAAGTTAATGCAATTCTACTTTTCCTCTTCTGAGACTTTACAAAAAGTATTTGATTTAATGTGATGTACTTTGTTGCAAACACAAAGTGCTTTGAGATTTCTTTTTATCAGTCACTTGGCATTGAACAATTAGAAATGGAAATTATTATTAAATGTTAAGAGGCTGTATATCTAGTAGCATTTTATTCAGATGCCATTAACATATATATTAATAATACAGGTAGAAATAATTTTATGAGAATGAGAATTGGACGTAAGCCCTTGTCAAAGACCCCAAGAGACATTTCATTTTGCATAGAGTGATAATATGTTTAGTTTCACTTCTTTTTTATTTGGAAAACCTTTACACTGCCTGACAACTTTCCTGTTTGTGATCATGGCAGAACCATGAGTTTTGGGAGTTTTATTGTGTGACAGTGCAAATGTTTTTAAAAATGTAGAAATAGGAAGCAGCACAAAACATAACATCTCCACAACTGTAGTAGTGTAATTAACTGAGGGTAGTATTGCTTTGCTACAAACGTTATGCTACCAAAGTTTCAGCTGTGGATTTTTTTTTCTAATCAAAGCAAGAACTATGGTTTCTGCGTGTGCTATTAATCCTGCTTTGAAGTGGTTTTTTCTAGCTTTTCTTTCTCAAAGCTCTAGCATTATTTTTCTATTTCTGAAAAAGGATGTTCATTTGCATAACTTGATAAAGTAATAAGTGGGTTTGAAGAAACTGGGGAAAATGTATCACGTTTTTTGGAGCACCTATTCTGAAGTGACTTTCTGGTATTGTCATTCAGATCAAATAAACCAAAACTCAATCTCATGGGCAAATTTCATAGTTGTGTATCCTCCGTTTAATGCTTTGTTAACATGACATTATTAATATTCTTATTATTAAGAATCTTATTAAGTTTCGAGAGCTTAATCTGCTGCTTTTAAAGTAACAGTAATGTTGTACATCCAAATACATGCATACACATGCCTTTTGTTTATTTTTGCCTGTGAATTAGGTTGTGTTTACTAACTTCTGATTACTTGTTTATAACAGTGTGTAGCTTAGATTTGGAGAGAGAAATCCCTGTCAGCTTTTTGCCAAGCTTTTGAGGAAATATTTGATATGATTAATGCTCTTATGATTATATTGCATGAAATCAATTTTGTTCATTTTGTATTGTGCAAGCGTGACTGCTTGTTATGGCCTATTTTGGAGAGACTATGCTGATTTTTAAAATCCAAGATGATATACTCAGTATTGCCATGGATTTTCCTGGCAACACTCATTGCATTGATGTTTGCAATTTATAAACAAAAATTAGCATGTTTTGCTAAGAGAATTTCATGCTGTTCAAAGGTCAGAAGATAATTTTTACAGGATTTGAATAGAGACTTAATTTTCATCTAACTTTTCAACCTGAAAGAAGACTGAAAGTGACAGATGGATTAATACTTTATAATTAGTTTATTATGACTTCTGTGTCCTGAAGATATACCTTTTCTTGAAAAGTATTGTCAGAGGATGAGAAAGAAATGCACACATGTCACTGGCCATGATTGTATTAGGAACAGAAAAACTTGGGAAACATGAGTCAAAATTTGGAGAACCCGAGAAAGAAGGATTTTCACTTGACTAAGAAGGAAAGATATAAGGCTCTTCAAGTACGTATCTGCAGGTTTGGGGCCAAGCAGGGCATATCTAAAAATTAAGTTCTCTTTAGAAGTAAGAGCTTATTTCATTGTTAGAATCCCAGGACAAGTTTTATACTATAATAGTTGACAAAGCAAGGCCTCCTAAACTCTCAATGCTGGAAATAAGGTTTCACAATTGCATTCTACATTTGCATATTACACATGTATTTGTATGCTACATAGTCTCCATAGCATTCCATACACAAACACACACACACACACACACACACTCTGATGTAGGCTTTGATTTTCCTGAGGAAAAAATAGGTAATCTGAACTAAACTAAATTAAGCCAAATGAAGTTGCTTTATCAGTGAGATAGGCAGCATATAAATTTCACAACTAATATAAAATTTCATGGCTGAAAAGGACTTGAACAAGAATCTGTCCAGTCCATGATCACTTAACCACTATAGTACTTCTGACTCTGGAAAACGCCATCTTCAAATTCTGTTTGATTTATGACTCTTTATGTGGTTACATGGTTTTTGACTTGCTTATTCAAAAATCAACATTTCAGTCAGTGATTCATTTAGCATTTTCCTTTTAGTGATACCCATTGCTGACAATTTACACTCGATGTTTTACTACACCAAAGGCCCAGACATTTTTTCTTTTATTTAGATTATATTATCACAGATCACTAAATATGTAGGAGATAACTTCTTTAATTTATTATATTTCTCCTACAATTATGGCTTCCAGATTGTTTTTTATTCTTAGTTGGCTTTTCAATGATTGCTTCAAAAAGTTAGCCATTCTTAATACGTGATCCAGCACAAGTGCATGTGGAAGAAGGCTCTGATAAAACACTTCTGTATTTTATCAAGAAAACCACATGGCTAAATAAAGTTATTGATGACATAGTGCTGGGTGATGGGCTCATTGTGGCATTCAACATCTATTGAGTGAACCAAGGATCTTTTGAAATATTGTTGCTTATGATATGGCTAGATTAAATCCTTCAGAAGATCTAGTTGCTATTAAATCTGAAACTGAAGAAATTGAATTACAATGGAAACATGGAATTCAAGATGTATGAAAATGTGATACTGGATACTTAAAATACTGGAAAATTAAATGTATTGTCTAAGAATTGGTATATTACTGTAGGCATCAACAAATTGACATGGACATACTTTCAGTCAATCAATCAATCAAATTTTTATTTGTATACCGCTCCCTCTCCCCAAAGGGACTTGAGGCAGTTTACAGGGAGTTATAAAATACATAAAACATGAAACAATATAAATATCTAAAGTCTAATTAAACTATTATAGCCCTATGTTAAAATCTTACATTCTAAAACACTAAAACCCAATAAATCCCATAAAACTTGAGTATACAGAATGGAGGCAGGAAAGATGGATCAGGCCAGGCCGGCCTGTTGGAAGAAATAAGTTTTGAGCTTTTGGCTGAAGGAGCGGAGGTCTGAAGTTGTTCTGAGGTTGGGGGGCAGGTCGTTCCATGGAATAGGGCCTGCAACAGAGAAGGCCCTTCCCCTGGGTGTCGTCGGTTGGCATTGCCTAGTGGACGGCACCCGGAGAAGTCCCTCTCTTTGCGAGTGAATCGGTCAAAGGGATGTATGGGGCAGGATGGAGAAGAAATAATCTAAAATATAAATGTTAACATTAAATCTAATGCTAAATCGTGATAGGTCTCCCCCCTCCCTATTTTTTTGCTTTTCTCTGTTTCAATAATGTTTCAGCCAATAACCTGGATGCCTTGTTCATTTCTTATGTAATAATCCTAAATAGATCCAATATATCACTCCAATTCCAACTCCTTCAGTAAAATGCCCCATTAATCATATTTATTCAATGGCAACACAAGGAAGGCAAAAATTAATGGCATCAGCATACAAATAACATGACATGTGTAATGCAACATCACAGCATTACATAATTGTATAATTATTGCATAATGACCTTGAGATACATGTATCATCATTTTGAAACCAGTGTGTTTTGTCATAGCCTCTGCTGCTCCACCAGTAAGTGTGCATATTCCATCATTGTTCCAAATGGTTCTAGAGGTGTTTCTTCTGACTAGGAATAAAAGTACATTGCTAGGTTTTGTCTTCAAGACAATAGAAAGATTGTTTGGAAAGCTACACTAGAATGATAATAGTTTTTCCATACCCTTGCTCACCCTCTAATTTCCATTTCACTCATTACTCTTGACTACACCCAAGAGTCCAAGGTAGCTTGGACGAGCTTAACAGATTGCAAAGGGAAAGAGAATCAACTCTAATTTCATGTATGCATATATGTAGGCATGCATACACATAAAGTTCACAAAAAAATTTATTTATTTCAGGGATCAGTACAATTAAAACTAAAGTTTATACATGTGAATAGCTGTTATCTGTGAAATTTAACACAAGGGACAATGATTTTTTTTTAAATCTGCACAATCAAGTCATGTGTTATTGTTATTGCAATTTTTTTTTTATTCAAAAAGTTTTATTAGGTTTTACAATTTTTTATCAGGAAAGGGTACATAAGGGA
>JAPKID020002675.1:0-13071 GCA_026931265.2 Tropidonophis doriae | reverse complement strand
CGGCAGTCAGAAACATAGCGGAGAAGCGCGGGGCACGTATACTCGACGTATAAGACAACCCCCGATTTTCGGTTGACTTTTTTGGGTTTCAAAAGTCATCTTATACGTCGGAATATACGGTATGCATGAGTTAAAATACTGATATTTTCAAGCCCCCCAAGTTTATAATAAGCTAGGTTAACTTCTTTTTTATTAGAAACTATGATCCAAGCAGGCCAATATCTATCAATTTTCTAAATTGCTAAAATCATACAATACAAGAGTATAATGTGTCTTCTCATTTTTAGAGCACTTTTCAAAAATAGATAACAAACTCATATTCTCTTATGTACTTTCTAGCTATGTAGGATTATCCTCTTCGGTACACCCCAAGCCTGATAAAACCAAATCTCTGAAAAATCCTATCTTTTATGAATATAATTCAGCATCCCACTGAGACCCTTAAATCTAATATTACTTCCCCAAATTATGTCATATATGTTAACTTGAAACCAAAATAAAGCTATATCACAGAATGACAAAATCTAGAGGATTAAAGAATCTTCAACTTTCTTACGTCACCAAAAGAAGAAATTTAATGTCCACCCCATTTAAAACATACTTTAAATTATTTTCCTTTTTAAATCCTAATGTCATATTTTACATTTTGTAACATGAAATTTTGATTGAGAAACCAGTGCAATAGCTTGCCTTCTGAAGTTGTGTGTGCCCCATCACTGGAGGCTTTCAAGAAGAGACCGAATAGCCATTTGTCTGAAATGATATAAGCTATAAGGTTTCCTGCTGAGCAGGAAGTTGGACTAGATGACTTCCAAGGTCCCTTCCAACTCTGTTATTCTATATAGACCATACAATGCTTAAGCACTTCAGTAACACATCTCCATCATTTTCAGGTTTGAATTATACCACGATAAGAACTCATGTGCCAAATAACATTTCTCAATTACCAAATATGCTTAACAACTTTCAAAGCAGGAAACAAAAATCCTGATTTAAGATGTCATAACTTCAACCAAGATTTAAAAGGTTTTACATATCTGTTTTACAAATAGGCCCAAAGAGGAAATCAAAGTCTCATCCCAGAAGCATATAGATGTAAGGAAAAAGGCTCAATGGTAGATTAAAGTCATCATCTTTACAAGGTAAATGCAATTTGCCCAAAAAATACTCTAGAGGCTTTTGCTTTCCTAACACATTTTTGATTAATCTATTTATCTATATAAAAAACAATGAAACTTGACAGTGAAATTCCCCTGAAATAAATTTCAATATAATATTCACTTTAATATCATTAATCTTACTAAAAGACCAGCGAGTTTTGACCATGAAGTTGTTGAAATTGTATCTGTACGTTTATACATATTTAATTCAACATACCGTGACAAACATTGGAAGAGTAAATAAAAGTATTTTATAGACTTGGTACAAACTATAAATGCTAATCTCCTACAAATATAACAGATCCAAAATGCAACACACTAGATTTATCATAAATAGTAAGGTTTGCAGAATCACCATATGGCATGGGATATGGATTTAGCTCACTTTTTTCAAACTGGGGCCAAATTGGTATCTTTTTCAAGATATAATGATATGACAGAAAACCTAAATATCTACAGTATTACCTTTGCAGTTATCTGGAATTCTTCATGTTCTTTCAAGAGCTCTTGAGTATGCTGGATACTAGAGCCAGTGGAAGTGTGGGTGGATAAATAAAACTCTCCGTTATCATGGATCCATTCAAGAGCCTAAGAGGACAATTGAAGAAGAAAAATTAAATCAATACTTCTAGGAGAAGCAACCTGACCATTTCCCAACAACAGATTATTTATTCAAATTCTGGAAGTCTTGTTCTCCCTTGCATCATTCACAAATATTCAAATTCTATTTTTGTCACAGTCTGAAATATTTTTTCCCGGGACAAAATACTGCAATTATCTCAACCAAGTTTACTTCTAAGTAAATACCTTTAGGGCTGTTATAGTCTCCCCCCTCCCCCCAACATAAAAGATGTGATATTAATCTTTACAAAATTCTCAGTGCACAGCCAATTCCATTAGTTGTGATGCCAAACCAAAACTAGTATACGAAAAAGTATACAGAAAAGCAGCTGAATACAAATTACAGTGTAACTTGCAATACAAGTAACCAGAAAGTGATTTCGACAAAAACAATAACTGAAATCAACAACTGTTCATTAGTTGATAAATTCTTGCACAGCAATATCCTACCTAGCAGACTGAAGTCTGCCCATTATGATCAAATGTCATGATAGTCATAAAAACCAATCCAATGTTACATTTTTTTGTGACAGTTGTTAAATGAATGAGAAGGTCATAAGTGCAAACATTTTGTTTGCTATGGGTGTGATTTTGCTGAAAATTGGAAGTAAATGCTGGGTTTTGGCAAAATCATGATAAAACAAGGACATTTGATCAGAGGACACTGCAAATGGCCAATAATGCAGCTGAGTTTTCCCTTTTTGGGGTCGGTCATAACTTTGAATGGTCACTAAATTACCAGTGCTAAGTTGAGGACTACCTGCATATATTTCCCCCAAAGTATTTTTCCTTCTTCTATTATATCTCATTTGAGATTATCCTAAAAGAATTCTCCATATGATTTAGTCTGAAGATACCTGCAAGAGGCACCATTATAATTGCAGCTTTTAATGTATGAGAAAACCAATTACTATCCCCGTTTGAAACACTGATCACTCCATCTCTTTTCTCATTCTTCTATTTTTTGTGGGCATGGGTGGGTGAGGGGAATGTTTTCAAAGCAATATTAATTCATAGCACTTGCCAGCACAATCCTTGCAGTTTTCTTGGCTGAGAGAGAATATAACTGGCCCAAAGCCACTCAAAGTGGCATCAAGTCTAAGGTGGGACTTGATCTTATTATCTCCCAATTTCTAATCTGATGCCATAACCAATACACCAAACTGGCTCACTCTAAAATTGTTAAAAGTCATCTCTTCATTTTCCAATAGATAGATAGAGGTAAACAATCCTGTATTGTTTCTGTAAGGATAGCTGTGTGTGTGTGATCGATCTATGATTGCATCTCTAATATTGCTATGAATCTATAGAATGGAAGGAAGTCTGCTGATTTTCTATTGTTTTTCTTTTGTGTTGCACAGAATGCTAAAAGGTATTCCCTAAACTTTCGTTTTTCTTGACAAAGAATCTGGGAGGAAGATGTTGGAGTTGGGGGGGAATGACATATTTGAAAAAAACCTAGTGACATAATGTTTTGTGGGTTATTTTTGAATGACAGCTGGAGGAAGAGTTCTAAGAATACATGAAACAGTGGTGGATTCTGGATTCCGTTCCAACCAGTACGGTTGGAACAGCCCCGGAGTCACCCACATGCACACGCACAGTGTGTGCATGAGTCGTACTTGCCCACGATGCTTCTGCAAGCTTCCACGACGCTCCAGGTGCTCGGCATAGTGTTGCGCAGGCGCCATACGGGCTATGCGCAGAAGCGCCAAAGGCATAAAGGACAGGTAAGGAGCAAGGAAGGGCGGGCAGGCCCTCCAGAGCACCATGCCAGAAAGGTATCCAGTAATCCGGGCAGGCTCCGGTATGTCCGTACCAGGGCGTACCGCCTGCAACCCATCACTGATATGAACATTCCAACTCAACTATATAAATAAAGACAGACCCTGACCTGTTTAGCACTTCTTTCAAAGACTACATATTGCTGACATTGGTCAAGCCGTCGTTTTCTCATTGTCCAGTAGTGTAGGACACGATTTTCTCTCTGGAAAAGTTCATTCAGGATATCTGCCAGGTGAGAAATTATTAAAAGGACAAATTATGCACAAATGTATAATTTAAGCGCTTATAACGGGGAGAGGGTGCGGTCTACAAGTCCAATAAAATAAATAAATAAATAAACATAAAAAATGTTTGCTAATATTAATAGAAGACCCAAACTCACTTTTGACCTGCTGTTCAGGAGCCTTGATGTGAGTCACCATCCCTGGCATATTTACACTATTTCTGTGCAGGTATTTCAGGAATACATCTGCATTTCTCCGAGCCAATGTGCAAGCCTACAAAGGGCAAGACAAATGCATCAACAGAAAAGGATCAAAATAATGCAGGCATCGATATTCTGAATCACTGAGAAAATATTTATTTAAGTAATCAATGGACTGTTGAAGCAAAACAACTTTATAACAGCACTGCATGCTTATGCCTTTGTTTGCATACTGCCTTTATTATTTTTGCAAATAACTCAAGGCGCAAACAAATCCAACACTTTCCTTGTCCTATTTTCTTCACAACAACATCAGGTGGGTTGGTTTGAGAGCGAGTGATTAGCCCAAAGCTGCTGAGCTGGTTTCACAGTTAAGGCAGGACATGAACTCATGATCTTTCTCTTTATAGCCTGATGTCTTAACCACTAGACCAGGGGTATCAAACTTGATTTCATTGAGGGCCTCATCAGGGTTGTGTTTGACGTTGGTGGAGGTGTGGCCAACTCGACATCACTCTTGTGATCAAATTCCACTTATGCTAGTAATTTGTTTTGCTAGCACTCTTCATAATGGTCGCACGTGGTCCTCCCAGGATGTTTTTGCCTGTGATGGCCTCCTGAAGCCCTCTGCCAGCAAAACCAGAGCCCAGCAGGGCTGTGCACGGCCCCCACAAGCTCTGTTTTCATTGGCAGAGCGCTGCAGGAGGCTGTTGCAGCTGAAAACGGAGCCTGGAAGGCCACATGTGACCCTCATGATCTCAATTTTCAGTGGCAAAGGCACCGTGGCCAGTCCTTCACTGTTTCCAGGGCAGCCCTACAGGCCAGATCTAAGCACCCCAAGGGCCGGATTAAGCCCATGGGCCTTGAATTTGATACCCCTGCATTAGACCATACTGGCTTTTTTATTACACATATTTTTGCTAACATTCACAATTTGCCAATCAGGTAGCAAGAGAACATTAATAGACAGACAGAAGAGAGAGAGAGAAGGAGGGAGAAAGGGAGCGGGAGAGGCTTATTATTCCAATTGGGTCAATTTCTAAAGAGCAAGAATACTAAGAATACTAATACAGAAGATTCAGAGTTCATTGCACAGAAGTGTTTCCCAATCATGGCAACTTCCAGATGGGTAGATTTTACATCTCTGAATTCTCTGTAATAGCCAGATTGGCTGAGAAATTCTAGGATTAGAGACTGACACCTCTGAAGGTTAGGAAACATCAGCACAGAGGAATAAAAACATTCAAACATATTTTAACGTAGTCAAACTTATTTAAGTGCCAACATGACATATATAGCCAGTTAATACAGCATCAAAGTTAACCTTTTCAAACTAAAATCACCAATAAGAATTGACTGACATCTACAGAACAAACCGAAATAAGCAAGTTGTAATCATCCAGGGTAAGAGTTTGATATGAGTCATTTTTGAGTAATCTTTTTAATACTCTTCTGAAAAAACAAGTTAAAATATTTGATGTCTTCTACTGTGTCTTTTATACACAAAAGAGCAGCTGCTGAAATCGTGACCAACTTCATAATTATTGCTTTCTTAATAATTTTAGTACATTTTGTTTCTTCTCAGAGATTCTTTACAGGGATATTGAACACGCTAATTCACCTCCATTATATTAACAAAGATGTGCAAAAGTTCTTCTCACTCAAATCTAATGTTAGATCTATACTCAGAATTGATACATAGACTCTGTGGCTCTAAATACCTAATTCTAGCAGAAAGTTTATTTTTAAAAGGAGAGCATGATGGTGACAGTTGAATTTAACGGCTCTGCTTAACTGTCAAGCCTGAAGGTTCTCATCCTCCATTCTACTAAGGAATAAAAATAGCTATATTAAAATTGTATGCCACACAACTCTCAACACCTCTGGGTACCTAATAACAAACAGTATTTCTGATTTAATGGGATTCTAACTCATAAACTCTTGTCAGAATAAAATATTATTTTGTTATTCCTTTTTGAAATCTTTTACGTGGATCCAGCTATTGTTTTGTACAGTATTTCCTTAGCCATTCAAAACTATGGCACAAATGATACACTGCAGAACTAATCTTTATAATTAGGAATCTCTATTTAAAAATAGGCTCTGCCACTGCCTTCTTATGGATTTTTTAAAAATTCTCCAGTACAAATGAAAATTGAGAGATTCCCTAGTGGTTTCCCATCCATAAACTAACCAGTTTGGGTCTGTTTATCTTTTTTTTTAGATCAGTTTAATTTGGTGAGATGCTATCATCTCTCGTAAGCAACATTCAAAATGTTTTTTTTAAATACCTAAAGGACTGTAGGTAGTTAAAATAGAGGTTTTTCTGGAAGATTAGCCAAACCAATGTGACAGTAGCTGCAAAGTCTTTTTTTCACTTACTTTCTGCACTTTGAGCCACAGATGAGATGCAGTCCTTCTGCTGTTATTTTCAGCTGCCCAAATCACTTCTTCTCATAGTAGATATTTATTTGGCTAAACCAAACTAGAGGGAGGCATCTCATCACAGGTACCTGGCTGAATCACCCAAAAGGGTACCAGATGTTCTACCTGGACTGTGTTGCTTCAGACTGACTGCTCATGCCAGAAGTCATAGGAGCAGTGAGAAGGTGACCAAGTTCTCTGACAGTTAGGTGGATTGACAGATGGAAAAGAATGTTCACTTGTAACAGTTCCTCAGCCTTGCATAACTGTCCTCATGCTTATAAGGACCATCAATAGCAAGCTAGCTGTGTAGATTAAACTGGGCTGCAAAAGGCAAACTAATGCATGGTATGTAGCTGTGCTGACAGCAGGAGCTGCAGACTTGTGGCAGGTATGGTTTGACAGGGAAATATGGACACTACCAAGTCATGGCAGGGAAGGAGGCACCACTTCAGGTTGTGCGCTTGGGATAAGGTGCATGCCCACTGTACAGCTATAAATTGTTTGTGAAAAGCCATTTGCAATAGAACAAAATCTAAGAAACATGGACTTATAGCATCATATGAGATATTGAGGCCTTGTCCAATATAAATATGTCTAATAAAATTAGCATTTAATAAAGTGAGCCTCCAGATATTGTTACAATAAATAATACAGTTTTCCAATTTATCAGCTATATATTATTGCATTAATTAGTGGGTAGAGCTAGGGATATGCATGAAACAGGAAATCTGCTGTGAACCTGAAACAAGCCATTCTATTTCCAAATAGTATGTTTACATTTATAGTTTATTTTGCTAAGCATTTGAAACATGCTCTTGTCTGGTCATTTTAATAACATTAAAATAAATAAGTTTTTTGTATTAAATGGGTAGCCAAGCAACATCATATCTCTGTGCTTTCCTAATTTCTTCAGTTTTCTAGTCCAATTAACTAACAGTTTTGACATGGTGTTTTGACCATAGCTTCCTTTTGGTCAGTTACCTTCCTAGATCCTCTTTTCCTGTAGTATTTCTCAAACAATGCTGTTTTCATATTTGTGCCTGAAGTATTAATATTTATCACCAAGAGAGGAAGGAGAGAAAAGTTACATTGGCTTACATGAAGCTACTTTAACCTTATCAGGCCTAACACCAATGCTTTGTTTGTTGGTATGTATGTTTTTTTCTAAGCTACCAAGTAACAGGTATACCGTATTTTCCGGCGTATAAGTCGACCAGGCGTATAAGACGACCCCCTAATTTTACAGTTAAAAAATAGGTTTAGTATACCAGAAATGGGGGAGAATTGTTCCCCCCTATTGAGAAAAGATTTATTAAACAATACTGGGAACGGTCGCAGATGGCTAAAGGCGGAAGTAGAGATGGGATCCTGGGAGGGGCGGAAAGTAAGGATTAAATTTAAACTATTTCTGTGGAGAATAAGCTGCCCTGACCCGGGAGGTGGAAAAAGAGGGAATGGGAGGTGCCCTGCGACCCTCTATGGGTGGGAGGGGGGATGAAAATATAGTAATGGCTTAGATTGTATTGATGATTGGTTTTATTTTGGGTTTTTTTTCTCAATAAGTATTAATTATAATTATCTTGCCTCGGCCTGGAGGTTTTGTTGAATTAGTGTATTGAATGAAATTTATATAATGAAATATATCTCACTCACGTCTTTTTAAATAGAAGATCATTTGCTCTTTGTATTAAGCCTTGGGAGCGATCTGCTTCCTAGATATGGATGCCTTCAAAATATTTTATCTTATACCCTTTGTACCCTTTCCCCTATAAAATTGTAAAACTAATAAAACTTTTGAACGCAAGAAATTAGGGTAGACTTGGGAAGGTGGAAGATGACTGGCCCCTCCCATAGGAAATAAAAGAGGCGCAAAAGGGGAGTGGGGTTTTTGCAGGAAACAATTTGTTCATTCGGTCATTTCAGGGGTGTAAAGATCTATCGGTGAATATCAGAGACTCTGCTCAGTCTTTCCTTGCACAGCACCTCATTTGGAAAATATGTATATGCTTTCCAAGATAGATAAGGTCTGTACTCATAAATATTCCTTTGAAAGGCTGTTTGCCAGGCCTTGCTGAATGTGAATGAGAGGAATTCATATTAGTTTAATAAAAGGGAGTTTGTCAGAAGCAGGAGTCAGCCTCGTGCTCTTTGGGGAAGCCTAGGTCAGAACACAGGCCAAAACTAGATTTACAATCTACGTACTGTTCTGGTTTTCCCAAAATTTATTTCTACTTTTTCTAACCAAACAAGATTTCTATCTGGAACAACATCTATAAAAACAGAATGGGAGAAGGTTTGCTTCTCAAAAGCAAAACTAAACACCACTTCAGAGAAACACTGCTAGTTCCTGATTTTGGAAGATAAAATTTCAGTAGGAGTCTCAAATCAAGATCATTTTGTAGTTGACACCATCTATTTCGTCATCTCCTATCTATCCCTGTCTCTTTTGCCAAGCGCAGCCTATCCTCATTTACAGATTGGGCCAGAGCAACAAGGAGGCAATTTTTTCATCTTCTCATGTCCCATTTTACCGTTTATGCTACTAGTTCAGGCAACTGGTAGCAACCAATACAGAGTTTGTCAGTGGCTCTCATATAGACTTATAAAAGACTTATAGAATTCTTTATTGGCCAAGTGTGATTGGACACACAAGGAATTCACCTTTGGTGCATTTGCTCTCAGTGTACTAAGAGAATAAAATATATTCATCAAGAATAAAAAAATACAACATTTAGTGATAGTCAAGGTTATTAATAAACTATCAAATCATACTAGGAAACAAAACAATATAAATTGAAAGATACAAGCAACATAGTTATTGTCATACATGGGAAGAGATAGATACTAGGAAGGAAGAGAAGAAGAATAGTAATACATTCTTAATAAATTATTGACAGTGTTGTGGAAATTAGTTGTTAAGCAGAGTGATGGCATTCAGGGAAAAACTGTCCTTGTGTCTAGTTGTTCTGGTGTGCAGTGCCCTATAGAGCAGAAGTTGAAACAATTTATGTTCAGGATGTGAGGGGTCTGTAGATATTTTCACAGCCCTGTTGTGGACTCATGAAGTATACAGGTCTTCAGTGGAAGGCAGGTTGGTAGTAATTGTTTTTTCTGCAGTTCTAATTATCCGTTGAAGTCTATATTTGTCTTGTTTGGTTGCATAGCCAAACCAGACAGTTATGGAGGTGCAGATGACAGACTCAATAATTCCTCTGTAAAACTGAATCAGCAGCTCTTTGGGCAGTTTGAGTTTGCTGAGTTGGTGCAGAAAGAACATTCTTTGTTGTGCTTTTTTTTATGTCAAAAAAGTACAAGGATCCAACAGTATCAAAGCATGATTTAGGTTGTGGTTACAGAATCTATGCTGTAGGATAGTGGTGGGGACAATGATCATTTTGCATTGGGACCATATGTGCCAAAATCACTGGTTTCAAACTCAGAAGTAAATATGATTGTGCAATGTTTTTAACAACTAAATAGACAAATGTCATAAGACCTGTAAAAATGTTTAAAAAATAAGATTGGAATTTCATGGATGTGAATGCTGAGGACCTGAAATAAAACAAAATCGACACTTCCTAAACTAACTTAACCTCTTTTCCCCTTTTAGTGAAAAAAACAACCTATATTTTTTGCTTTCTGCACTTAAAACAGCTCTTCTGCCTGCTATCATTAGCCCCATGTCTACAGGATCCAAAACTACCTGTATTCCAGTTCTCTGTTCCAATATGACAGAAAAGGCATCTTATTTGAGCTTGGGGCAGCATTTCAACTTCCCAACTTATTTTATTTCTGCTGAGGGATCTGCAGAGGCCATAGCAATGATCCAAAGATGCCCTTGAATAAGATGAAGCTGAAACATTCAGCACAATTGCAATTTTATTAAAGGAGTCCAAGGTTTGTAGGGAAATAAGTCCACTGAAAATGTAAATGATTTGCAAGTTCCAATAATGAAAGTCAAGGAGCACAGTGAAAGGTATCACTAAGATTAAATGTAAAAGACTCCAAATTAATAACGATGGGTACAGAAACCAATTTAGAACCAACAATGAAGATATTGAACTAGTGGATAGCTTTTGCCCTTTAGGATTGACTGTCAGTATTATAAGAATCAGCAATCAAGAAATGCCCTCAGATTAGCACTTGGTGGGCTAGCAGTGAAAACCTTGAAAAAGATGCTGTGATGTGACTATACCTACAAAGATCAAAACTGTGCAGCCATTTTTTTTCTCTCTATGAGTGACTATCGAAGTGAAAGTTGGACTTTGAAGAGGCAGGATGGATAGATTGGTGATGCTTTTGAACATTGGTGTTAGAAGAGACTTCTGAGAATCCCACGGATAGCCAAATAAATAAGCAAATGGATCAAAGAACAAGTCATTTCAGAGTTCTTACTCAAGGCATGAGTGGCCAAGCTCAAATTATTATACTTCGTTGGCATTCTGTGAAGACCAAACTCTGTTGATAAGACTAAATAGTGCTAGAAAAGTTAGTGGATGGCCAACGTAAGGCAGCTAGACTCAATTTGAGCATTGATGGTTGTCTATTAGACGACCTGAAGGACTAGGTTGGAAACAGATTCCCCTGGAGAAAATCTATGTATGTGGGCCATTAAGAGTCAACATCAACTTGTTGGCACACAATCAATCAATAAATCAATCAGTCAAGTCCACTGAACCAAGAAGATTAAAAAGCACACACAAAATGTTTTGCAACATAAATTTAGTGACACAATTTGGAGGGGAGAGCAATTTAGAGCTGGATATTGCCACCCACATTGTACCACTTCCTGGACCTTTTATGCAAGAAAGCACAACTGATGTAGGAGAAAAAGTCAATAAATTATTTTAGGCATTTGAATTATATTTGACATAAAATAAATGTAAATATGCCCAGCTACTATTTTAAAGATAAAGGGGCCGAACTTACCTGACACTCTTCAACTGGAAGACTATCAATATTAATTCAGTAAAGCATCAGAGAGGGGGGAATATATAAGTTTAGTGTTTCCCAAGGTTGACTTTGCCGGTAACATTTATAAAATATTGAATGAAGCAGAGAAAAATGGTGTAGATGTCAATTTGGTAACTTTTTTTTAGTTCCCCTTGAAAGCAGCTGCCATAAATCTTGGATGAAGCCAAGTATAAGACTGGGGATTTTGATCTTCAATGCAGTCTTTTCTATCTTTCTCAAAGTAAATGATCCTGATGGAGTTAGAACTAAGCAGCCTGACCTCTCTTCTGTGAGCTACCTATCCAATGAATCACCCATTTTTATCAGCAATAGTAAGGCAGCAATTTTGTCCACCCATAATTGGATTCCCCCTCCGCCCCCATTATGGGAAGGTATTATGGAAAGCTGTTAAAGACATTGAACTTGTCAAATAGAAAGCTAACAGCCTAGGTTTGAGACGGAGCCCTTTGCGACGGAGTGAACTCATGTTACTTTCTCCAGCTCTTTCTCGCCTACAGTTGAAAGCATGCAAATGCAAGTAGATAAATAGGTACCACTTTGGTGGAAGGATAGCAATGTTTCATGCCCCTTTGATATGTACTCCTGCTGGCTACATGGCCACAGACATGTCTTCGGGACAATGCTGGCTCCCTCGACTAAGAAATGGAGATGAGCATCGCCCCCTGGAGTGAGATATGATGGGAGAGGAGAAATCTTTACTTTTATATGTATAAATATAAAGTTATTTTCTCCATTTCATTTTGTACCAACTTCTATTTCAGATGAGGGGGGGGGGATTAAACAAAATTAGCATTACTTCAAATGCTAAAACTGTTCAACATTCCACTGTCTCTGTGGGAAACAACAGACCAGACCTTACTCTTTTTTTGTTGCTTTCTTGAATAGAAGAATTCAATGGATAAGTATGTTTTTATTGTGACTTTGTTGACACTGAACAAAACAGTCTCTTTCCCTTTGGGAGTATTGGCAACAAAAGCCATATATTCTACTTTCTATTTCTTCCCTTGAAGCTATCCAGTCTCCCTTACAAGTTCCAGGGAATTTATAACTTATAGAGATATAGACCATTATCCAAAATTTCTACTGTCTCAGAAATTTTATCTTTTTTAGAAGCGAACAAGAAGTGATCAAGAGCACCTCAAGTTCTCTAGTGCCATGGTACTAGCTGCTTGAGAATAGTTAAGTTCTCTTCAGGTCCTTCCTCCCCATTATTCATTTATTTGTATGTGTGATTTATCTACTGCTTGAAATCTGACGGTCTCTAGAATTTGCATGTTAGTTTTAGGTAACTTTTAGATTAGTTTTAACTAGTGTGAACTAGCCCAGGAAGAATGGGATGGGGAAACAAACTGATTGATTCTGTGCCATCAAGTCATTTTCAGTTCCTCTCCTCCATACTTTCAGTTAGAAGTTTCACCAAAGTTCAGAAACATCAAAAAAGTCTTCCTATCCTGCTTCTTCAAAGTTCAACTTTTGCCTTCACAGAGTGTCACAGGGTACACCGTGGCTTGCAAATCAGTGGTGGGATTCAAATTTTTTTACTACCAATTCTCTGGGTGTGGCATGGCTTAGTGGGCATGGCTTGATGGGCATGGCAGGGGAAGGATACTGCAAAATCCCCATTCCCTCCCGATCAGCTGGGACTCAGGAGGCACAGAATAGATGGGGTGGGGCCAGTCA
>JAPKID020002673.1:0-11428 GCA_026931265.2 Tropidonophis doriae | reverse complement strand
CCCCCCCCCCCCCCGCTCCAGGCGCTAATAGATTCTTGCTAGGCTAGCGGCCGAAACGGTGGAAGCCTTGGTGCCGCCAACGGGATGAGTCTGCTCTACCCAAGAGGGTTACAAAGCAGCCGACATAGTCCCCCATCTCTCTCCTTCGCCTGGTGGCCTCGATAAGTTTTTCTTGCATTCCCTATAGTCGAGCACTCCTCGGTTTTCCTTTCTCTCTTTCTGACCTCCGTTAAATAGAGGCAAAAATCCTGGCCATTTGCACAAAAGGCATAATGGGAATTAATTATAGTCCTGCACTGAGGTATCGCATTCTGTATTATCATACTGTTCAGTTGGAAAAGCATGCACAATTTTACTTAGACCTTGTATGAAGTGAAGACTGAGATTGCACTAAATCCATTGGAATTTGCAAATCACATTCAATTCCATGGGGGGGGGGTGTCAATATATAATTGTTTAAACATGAGACAATCCAGTATGAAACAAAACATAGAATTCACATTCTGGCTCATTATAACCTTTGCAGTACCTTTTTGAGCACAACAAAGAGATATTAGGGGAAGTTATTTGTCCAATGGAATTATTTTTCCTAACTGCAAAAAATTCAGATTTTGGCAATCTATAGCAAACTACAAGGCTGTGCTAATTGGGGAGGATTTGTGAATGGCAATGAGTTATGGAAAACTGAAATTATGCTTGCTTGATCCTGAATTAACCATCTGTATTTTATATTAGAGTATTGTGAACTCAGCTGTTACATTTTACTTTCTCATCCAAAGTATTCTGCAAATTGAGTTGAGTAAACCATGCTTCAGTTAATTGTGTCTATCTTCCAGTCAAAATACCATTGCCCCATATGCAGTTTTTCTCTTGTTCAATCAAAACAGATTTTGGCGGGTCAGGTTGCAAATAAATGTAATGAGAATAAAAGCTATTAAAATATCTAGCTGTATTTGGTGATGGCAGGGAGAGTGAAAAACTGGAAAATTACAGGAAGGAAGGTTGGTTCTAGGCTCAGGGGGAAACAGTTTTGTGTACTCGTTCTGTTCTCAATGAGGCCAAATGGTTTCATCTCATTCCCAGTCAATGAATGAAATAGATCCTTTCTAGGCATACTAGTTTTAAAATACAAGCAACCCTTCACTGGACTAGTCAGTGCCTTTTATTCTGTTTTACATATTCATCTATTTAAATTGGAGTCCCTAGGGTGCAACAATCACATGGCAAATAAAAATTATACTTTCCTTATTAAAATCTTTTTTATTGCAGGTTTGGTTTCAGAACCGACGGGCCAAATGGCGAAAGAGAGAAAAATGCTGGGGAAGAAGCAGTGTAATGGCAGAATATGGCCTGTATGGTGCAATGGTTCGTCACTCCATCCCACTGCCAGAATCCATACTGAAATCAGCCAAGGATGGCATAATGGAATCCTGTGCTCCTTGGCTGTTGGGTAAGAGCTCAGTCTTGAGAACAGATCTATATTTTGTTATAGCCAGAGTTCCTGGCGGGGTTCTGACAGAGTGGAAGGGAATTAAAACAGCATTTCCTGAAACTGTGCCCTCTGTGTGATTTGGATTATTTACTAGCCATGGTGGAAGGTAGATAATGAGTCTTTCAGCTAACACAGCTTATATTGTGTAAAATAGGTAGGCTAGGCAAGAAATACCATGGATGACTTAACAGACATAAAGCTCAACTATGGCCTCTCTACTGAATCTAGAGTTTGCACAGATCAGCAAGTATGGCTACCAATAACACTTTTTAATGGAAAATTTTATTAAACTTTATGCAATATAAAACCTTTGTCTAATGCTAATACTATGTTTCATAGTATGTTTCCACAATCCCTTTGCTAAAAACACTCTTCATATTTTCTCAGCAGTTACCACATGGTAAATTCTTACTATGGTGAGAATCTCCTACCAGGTAGTTCATGCTGGCTGAGAAAATAAACTTTTCATAACTTTGGGCAAAAAAATGGAGATCCTTTAAATGTTTTTAGAAGCTTTCTAATTCAGGAAATAGTAATAACAGATCATGACATAATAAATATATTTAAGGATTTGGGTAGATTTATGTATATAAGCTGACCTTGGTTTACAACCATTCATTTAGGGACTATTCAAGTTTACCACAGCACTGTAAAGAGAGACTTGTGACTGGTCCTTGCATTTATGACTATACGTATGTCCCCACAGACAAATGATCAACATTTGGTTGCTTTGCAGCATCCTGGGTTCAGGCAATTGCCATTTCCAATCTTCCTAGCTGGCTTCCAACAAAGTCAATGGGGGAAGCTGGATTTGCTTCACTTAACAACTGCAGTGATTTGCTCACTTAACAACTGCAGTGATTTGCTTATCAACTTTGACAAAAAGAGTTTGTAAAATTGGTGTGACTCATTTAACAACAGCCTTGCTTAGCAATGGAAATTCTGGTCCCAGTCATAAGTTGAGGACTATCAGTGCAAGAAAACCTCTGTGGATCAGACCAAGAGTCTTCCTAGTCCAGCTTTCTTTTTGATGTCTCTGCTAGTTTACAAACAAATCTTGAAAGCAATTGTATTCATAAATTCCAAATGTCTTGGTCAGCCTTGATATTATTTAAGAGGAGACCAGAGGATAAACTTCTCTTCACCTCCACTCTTAGGCCTTCCTTTCACCCTGGCATGGCTGGAGTAAAATCTGATCAGTTAGTAGTCAGATGAAAAGTCCATTCCCAACAGTGTTGATTGTGCATAAAGAAGCCTTTTTCCCTTCACCCTTTCTGTGTGCCAAGCACAGTGGAGGCTCAGCAGTAAACAAACCCTATATGCAAATAATTTAACTATGACAAATTTGCCTGATATTTTAAAGCTATTTAAATATAGCAGCTTATTTTCTCATGCACTCCTGTTTCTTCCTTAGCTTTTCTTTTCTGCTTTTCTAGACTAATTTCTTCAAATTTAACACCTGGCTTCTTATAAATGTACTGCTTCATTCTTCAGTCTACAAGAAAGTGAGAATGGAAAGGACAGGGGTGGATGGTACATGTTAGGGAAAGAAAAGCAGCCTGTAGGGGTTAGCATTTCCCTCAACAAGGCTTTGTTTCACATACAGATTCACTTCTGTATTCAGTGGAACTCTGCAGCCGAATGAGATTAGGGAGTGCTGTCTCTTTAGTTTCCTCTGCCCTAGTCCACTGAACTGCAAGGATTACAGGTTTTGCCATGTTGCTACCTTAGAAATCTTTGTGCTTCTTTATTAATATAGATTTTTTTAAAATTAAATTTATACCCCGCCCTTTTAACAAAGGACCCAGTAACCCTGCTTTTAGCACTATTTAACGAAAGTTCATTCCCACACAAGATGTTTCTTCCTCCTCCAGTCTAAAATATGCAGATTTGACCTCAGGGTTCAGACACAAAGATAAATATATGTAGGTGGAACACTGGTGTAAGTTTTTCCTCAAGCCTGGCTGTTTCTGTCAGAGAATTAGCTGGAGGTCTTCCTCATGCAGGGCCCCTTCATTGGGCTCTCTGTGTGACTGCTGTTTGAAGCAAGGCTTTCTGCTTTTCCTTAATTCTGGCCTTTCTTTATCTTTACTGTTTTCAGTTCAAGATGGCTTTCCCATGCCCAGGCGCTTTTCTAAACCCGAATACCAACAATTCTTTTTAGGGATGCACAAAAAGTCTCTGGAGGCAGCGGCTGAGGCAGGAAGGAAGCCGGAGATGGAACGCCAGGCCCTGCCCAAGCTTGACAAGAGTGACAAGGAAGAAAGAGGGCCAGATTCCAAAACCACCATTTCCCAGGAGGAACTCAGAGAGAACAGCATTGCTGCCCTCAGGGCCAAAGCTCAGGAGCATAGCACCAAAGTCCTGGGGACCATCCCTGGAGATCCTCCTATCCCAGTCAGGAAGCCAGAGAAAGAGGAAGAGGCAGCCACAGCAGAGGATGACCGGCAAATGGAAAAATCAGATTTATTACAAGAGGATGAAAAACTGGTTTAGAAGGAAGGGATGATGGGAAATCAGCCATCTTCTTGAAGACTGACTCATCTAGTAGCTTCAGCCTCCTTTCAGACGAATGGGGTCCTTCCTGTAGTCCCTACTCACCTGGAGGGTGGATCCACTTGGTCTCTATACATTTCAGGAAATCACAGGCTAAGGCCATCTTGTGTTGGGTGTGTTCAGAGACTGATTTCCTCAGGAGCATATTTCCCCTACAATCTTTGTGCTCAGGAGCCCATGGTCTCTGCCTCCCTCCATTTCAAGCAGGGAGAGGGAGGTGGACACTGAATACCTTCACAATTTATTACAATATTGCCCCTCCCCCACCTGCTATTCAGCCTCCATTACTCCATTTTCACTTCATCTTTAAAAATAGTCCTCTCATTATCTAGATTCACACATTGTGATAAGCCATGCTTTATTTTAACCATGATTTTTTGAGTAAGCTTCAATGTTTAATTTTACTGTCACATTTAAGCCATACACCTTAGTTTACAAATCACAATGTTTGATTCAGACAACATACTAAGCCAAAGCAAACAAACCATATAATGGCTTACCACATTGTCTGAATTCATTGATCAAAATAAGTACTTTTATCCTTGACTCGGTCAGGTTGTTAGCTTTCCCAGATGAGAATAAAAGGCTTAATATGCATATTTATATTTTCATTTAAAATTGCCCATTGCCTGATATTAAGGCTATATAATAAAGGAACCACTCTTTTCCAAAAATCAACCCAAAATTAAAAGTTGATCAGGTGGCAGTCCTACCTCATACAGAGTGTGCTCGTGATTACGGTATCAGCGTAGTTGATTTAAGAGGTTTAGCTGCCCTACTCTATTAACATAATGTGAACCTTGCCTAATAATATATAATTTTAGACTGTTTAAGGTATCCAGATGTAGCTTGTCACAACCTTCCTTTGCTTACTATCTTGAAATAGGTATGACATTTTCCCCCTAGAGCATTTCAGGAGAAATCATATCAATAAAATAAAATATACTTGTACAAACAACACTGAGTTGATTCCAGTGAACATTATATTCCATATAATGTAAAGTAATCATAACTTGCTATGGTTGGGAATGGAGCACTTAAGGTACCAAGACTATCTGGATGCCCTATTGTATAACTCAGCCACATTTTCCAATCTTTTATGTTTAGCTTTAGATAGGGTAGTTGATGGTGTGAGAAATGCATCTAAGAGATAAATTCCAGTTGTTATATTTGATATTCAATATCCCTAAGTGACTGTGAACAATGACTTAATTAAGCAAGAGTATAGTTTCATCTGCTCTTGAGCCTAGATTGTTCTTAAGGTTCACAAATTCAAGTCAAGAGGTAGAGAGTAATACTTACCTCTAGTAGAGATGTTTCTTGAGAAATAAATTTTCACTTGCATTTTAGAAACCTATTAGCACTGCATTGTGCTTACATTAATATGGAAATTCTATCAGAAGTGTTTGATCATTAGGGATCATTCCTTAACTATCTTTGCTTAGTGTTGCAGTCAGCAAATGATAAAGATAGAATCACAATACTGTATTAGCAAATACTATAATCAGTTTATGGTCATTTAAGTAATCATAATATATCAAGTCACGTACACATTGCCTAAGAAACTCAGTTTCATAAGAACACGGCTCTTTTCTTTTTCAATGAAGGCCCAGGATAGCAAGTCCCCATTTTTTTTCTGTCTTTATTTTTAACAAGAGCTGTTTTATTTATGATTGATTTTCCTTGCTGATATAATCCCTTTCTATGTCTCCCAGTTATCTGGTGTTTTAGATTATAACCCATGGTGTGTAAATATTGTATATATGGTAAGAAAAGTTGGTATTTGAGGTGTTTAAGATAAAAAGCTGTAACAACTAGTCTTTGAAACTTGTGATTTTGTGCCATTTTTCTGTAAAGATATAAATCAGAATAAATCCGAACTGAAGATGAACAAGAATGATACTGCATTATAACTAATAAGTGCTGTTTAGATATTGCAACACAGGCAGTGTCTCAATCAAATAAAATCCTTTTTATGGCCTTTAGGCCACAGTGGTCTATATCTCAGCACAAGACAAAACTAATACAAAAGGGACATTTAGAAATAGCACATTAGAAACTCTGTAGAAAGCTTTAATAAGGTATTTGATTAGTATTGCTATTTTTCTGGCCTATGGATAACAGAAGCTTAAAACACAGAAGCTTTTAAGATAAATCACCAAGTTTAGATGAATCCACCTGGCCTTAATGCTAAAGGAGATGTACCACTTCTAACACTTCTCTTGAAGCACTGAGAAAGACTGCATTGTTTCTAACACTTGAATCAAAGTGCCAAGACACATTATGTCCAGTTGCGTCCATTCTGGATTCTTATATCAGGCTGAAAAAATACCCAAAGCAAAAACCAACATTATTTCTCAAAACAGCCCATAAATTTGTTAAACTTTACTATCCTTACTAATATCAGGAGAGAAAGCCACTGGGGACAAATTCATAAGACACCATTACTTCAGCACCAGAAATAAGGTTAAACATAAAAATGCCAGAGAACAGCTGACTTGTAATGCTTCACCATCATATTGCAAATTGCCTCTTTCTCCAATACCTTGTTCATCACTTAGATTTATAGGAAAATCTGGTTGAAAGAGGACCAATAATAGTCTCCTAATGTTTTGAAAATGGACCTACTGAATTCTAATATTACTCCCTCCATTTATCTTGCTATTGGGGGAAAGGATAGATACAGACTCACTGATTATTTGCTCCTATTGTGTTTTGATATTTTCTGTATCTATATTTGCATTGCATAATGGATTTCTTTTCTGCTCAAAAGTTTTACACATAAGTTTTGAATATTTATTTACCATAATTAGAAATATTGAGTTCCTACTACTTACTAATCCCATCTAGATTTGTTAACATGTTGAAGCATTACATATTCCAGAACCATCCATGAATACTTTCCGTGTTGATATTAAGAATGTACAAGTGCATTAAAAAGTTACACATTTAAATTCCACAAAAAGCTACATATTCCATATTTCAGTTCCATTGTTTCCCCTTACCTTTTTAATGCTTTTAATTTGCGCTTTTGATTAACCTTTTTGGATTTTTGTTCAAGTTGGTTATGCAAAATACATAAATATGTTAAGAAATATGCGTAAGTATGTAGAAAATAATTTGAGCATTCTCTCAATCAATTATTCTATATGTTTGCTTTACATTAGCTTAAATCGCTGGAGTTATTGAAAATTAAAGAAGGCCATCATTTTGAACACCATTATTTAACTACCTTAGATCAGGATTGTTTAGAGATAGATATGCAGATGATAAAGAGCCAAATTATTTTTGCCTTTTTTATTTATAAGAATGTTACTGCTATATAAATGATGGATTTTAAAAACAAGACATATTAAATCTTAGTATTTAGCTGTCAGAAGTTTAACAGTATTTTGATACATGAAATAGGGACATAAAATGATGACCTTGTCCCTCCATAACATGGACTCAATCTTTAAAATACTTTCATTCTGCCTTTTTTCTTGCTCTGCTCCTCTCATGGTGGTACTCAACTATATGAGGCTAAAAAAATATTGTTAAAATTACTGTCTGGTTCTCCTAATTATATTGTTGTATGCTTTTCACCTTAATGCAAGGGTTTCCAAACTATGGAGAAAATCTGGGGGGAAAGGGTCATGAGGTTGCAGGCCCCACTGAAACCTCTCCATCTTGTCCTGTTAGCTCTGCAGATTGTTCACCCACTGGTAATTTGGAGATGCTAGAGGAAGTTGCACATATCCACCTAGGCCAAGCATAAGCAATTCTTGTGAAAGCAGCCCTTGGTATTCACATTATAGTAGAGCCTATAATAAGTGCACACAGTCTGAAAGGGTTCCTCCAGATTTGCATGTTTTTCACAGGAAGCATAGCTAGGATGGCTTACTCCCAGTAGATGGAAAGCTGCCTAGTTGGAACTTTGTGGGGAGATATGGGATACTTATCTGCTCCTCTCTTGATGGTAGGGTGAGAATGGCGAGAGCCCAGTTCAGAAGGAAGCAATGCTGGCTACTCTATTACTCCTTTACCGTTGGATGTGGATACCCGTGTGCTAAAGGAAAGTGGAATGGAACAAGTGGCAGGTGCATCTGCCGTACATTCTGTGAATTATGAAAAAAGGAATGAAAATAGACTTTATTTCTTCCATGCAATGACTAGGAGATGCTATAAGACACCATAAATTACAAGTGCTGAAATGGCTTTGGCTTGCAAAAAAGACCCAATATTAAAACCTTTTTTTGGTGTAGCTGCTGGCTTGGGACAGTCAAACTACCAGTATGGGGCTGAAAATGCCCATAAATTACATTAGGTTTTGCTTGCAAAGCTGGAGCCCTGTCAGATTATGCTTCAGGCTTTCTGCAATGATTTTTCCAGGACTGTTTCAATTAATGCTGAGTAAATTTCACTGATTAGTAATGATAAACAAGAAACCAGATCTTTGAACATCACATCCCTTTGATTTAGAAAATATACTTTTTTTTCAGTTATGGTGCATCATTTATGCTACAGTTAGGAATTCAAATAACATTAAGGTTTTTCCCACCACAAAATAAATATTACAATACTACCCTGTTTTGCTCTTTCTCTTTTCAATAGAGTCACAGGTTTTCTTTGAGCTAACTGTTTTCGTTGAGTAGCCTGCATCGTTTAATTTTTTTTTCACTTCAGATCTGCTAACACAATGATCTCTAACCCTAAACGCCATATAATAAAAGTAACAAAAGATGGCATCATCTAGTTAACCTTGGCTGATCTCCAAAAAGGTTTGTACTTGGGAAGTAGACCACTGATAAGCCAGATAAGTTAACCTGGAAAGTTCAACTTAAAATCTTTGCAATAGGGTCAAGCTTCTGAAACTTTGCAATATCAAGGCCTTCTAAAATTATAAATTAAATTTATATAACCATTGCTTATGAATAAACTAATAAGAAATAAATAATAAAACTAAATAATAAATAATAAAACATATGTGACTATTCTGATAGATGGTTAGACCCGCTGTTTAGCCACCTCTCAGAACTAGCTCTGGGCTACTTGCACAAGCCTGCTGTAGGATTGCCCACAAAATAAATCAAGGGTAAATTGTGACAAAGCTCCTGCTCTCCCTATGCAAATCTGATAGGACTTTAATATATTCTTTGTTTTTACTCTTTCCTGCAGACACTTCCCTGGGGATATCATGATTCCCAGTTTGAGAATTCCTTTTATATGTCAAGCTTTGATAAACAACAATTGCCCAGAGCTGTCAAATCTCTTTCCATTCTTTCACATGCTGATGGTACAGCCATCCTACCACATATTTAGGGAGAAACCCTTGAGCCCTTCTCTTATATCAGGGGTGTCAAACTGGCAGCCCGCAGGCCGGATGCATCCAGTACAGCCCCCGCCCCAGCTCTGCGAAGTGGAAAAACATCACAAAACATCATGTGATGGCAAAGTGACACAGCGAGTTTGACACCCGTGTCTTGTATGGGGGAAGGGAGGAAAGACTCATAATTGGTTATGCTACACCAAGGTTGGTGCTTAATCTTTATTAAGAGGTTTTAAGTCATACACATTATTAGAATATTAATAACATCTGACTGGAGTAAATTAAGACATTTAATATTTGTGAATTACTCTTCAATCTTTTGCATGGGACAAGTAAGAGCTTTTATAGCAGGGCCTATCAAGGTCAATGCTATTCCTTGTTTTTTGCTACTAGCAAAGACAATAATTAAATCACAGCTGCTTATTTTAAAGTGAAGGTGATTAGTCACATGCTGTTTGCCTTGCTGATTTGCAATTATAAAGACCTAAGTCTTCTAAATGCAATGTGGTCTAAATGTCTAAGAACTATATTGCAAGTTTCTTGGAATGTGTCCATCTCATTATTGTACAAAGAATCTGGAATAACTTCTTTAGAGGCTCAGCTTTGTCAACTAAATGTTGGACTAAAATTGATTTCTATTGATTTATCTCTTTAGTCTTTGAGATTTTGGAATAGTTTTTTATTTCTTGGAAGAAAGGGATTGAATTTGTCGTTAAGGTACTATGGACTTTATGAAAGCAAAAGGAAGTCAAGGCAACGTGTGTTTGATAGTAATCCTCAGAAAGAATTGACTAGAGGAAAAAACCTGAGAAGCTATGCATGCATTACTGTGTTAACCATTCTGTATGGCCTGGAGCAAAAGTTTAATAATGGTTCTTGTTTAATTGCATTGGTAAGTAAGGTGAGGATTATATAAGGGTTGCCAAGTTTTATTCCACAGCTATTGTTATAGCTGGAGAGAGAAAAATACACACACACATACACTCACACACATACATATGCATAAACAGATTAAATATTATTTAGATTGCTTTATTTTTTTATTTTTCTAACTTTAAATATATTTATTGCTACTGAAGGTTTTTTACCATTGTCAACAAACCTGTGAATGAAGATAGCTCTTTTGATATAACTAGATTTCTGATATAACCTTGCATTGTCTTTAAACAAACTATCTTGGGGTTATAGTAGACAGCTCAGTGAAGGGATCAACTCAAGGTATGGTAGCTGCTAAACAAATTCCATGGTAGGGATCATTAGAAAAAGGACTGAAACTACTGATATTGCAATAACTCACGATAATTTGTCATTGCAGTATCAGAAAGTTCTGATCACAACTGAAAAGTAATGGAAAACATGAGAGGAGGGAACCAATGGTCAGGTTGAACACATTTCTTATGAGAAAAATTGAAACATTAGGGACTCTTTACTTGAGTAAAAGAGTGATTAAAGGTGGACATGATTGGCATAGAGAAGGTGAGCAAAGAATTGATTATTCTCCTTCTTTAAAAATCAAGGACCAGGCAACATTGAATGGAGCTATTGGAAGGAGATTCAAAACAAACATATTTTTTTACTAGCATAATTAATCTATGAATTTCATTACCTCAGGACATGATGACAGCCACTAATTTGGATGGCTTTAAAAAAGAGATTAGATGATTGAGAACTCATCTTTCAAAAAATATCTTAAAGACTCAGTTATTTTTGGACTGCATATTGCAGTCTTCAATTGCAAGTTGAAGGTGGAAGTAGAGTAGAAGAGGACTCTGTGTTTTGCAGGCAGGATCCAAGAAACATTTGATGGACCGTTGTAAGAAACCAAATGATGAGTTTCTGATCTATTCTACAAAAGGATTTTTTAAAAATCAGGATAAAAATACACAGCTAAATCTTGAAATTGTTAGATACATGAAAGAAAATATCTATTTACACTTGATTTAAAATTTCAGGGTTGGAGTAATTGTATTTTGTAGTATAGAAGATACTAGTTAATATTGTTGAGTCCTTGGACTTACGACCGGCTGAACTCTTTTTCAAACTCCAACCGCCGGCACGTCTGATTGGCTAAG
>JAPKID020002672.1:0-13073 GCA_026931265.2 Tropidonophis doriae | reverse complement strand
TCTTAATTTCAAGTCTAATCATTTGGAAGAATTAAATTGGTTCTTTCACAACATTATGAAGCTACTTTATATGGTATATCCTTAACAAAGAATTTTAGAGAATTTTTAAGATATGCTTGTGCATTATTGTGCATTATTAAATGGAGCTAGAAGGAAACACTGGCATGAACAAATTATAATATTTGTAAAATTCTTAATTGTAGTACTGTGACCATACTGAAAATTCATAGTTTGCTGATGTTAAAATGTTAAAGTGTTATTTCAAAATATGAAATAGTTGCTAGCAAAACTTTGATTAGTAAATACCAATAGTATTTGCTTTTTCAAATTCTTGGAAGGAATGATTCCTTACATTTGGACATTACTCTCTAGGGTCCACTTATAATTAATGTGATGTAGCTAATTAAAAACACATAATTTAAATTATACAAATCAGATTAAGCATATTAAATGGAATCTGGTACATCTGATGTGAATAATATATCAAAAAGTGTGCACCTGTTTTAGAGAAAAGCAAAATTTCAGCAAAGTGCAAGTCATGGATTTCTATGCCAACATAAGTGGAGAAATCCTGAAGGTCCCAGTTCTAGTTAATTGTACCATAACACATGAAGAGGTTAAAATAGAAGGGCTCCTCCTAAAATCCACTTTCATCTTTACAGTTGTAAGCATATTTAGCTCCAGATTGTTACGGCTGCACCTGCAAAGTCGTCACTGTCTCGAATGAGGCCAATGACCATTGTATTGTCTGTGACCTTTAGAACTTTAACAGAGGGTATGCTCCCCTCTGATAAAATAATCCTATCCCAACTGAAAATATAATACTGCAGCAATAAATCTAATACCAGGTACTTACTTAGAACTGCTGCTAAAATAAAAATACTTTGCAAGTGAACATTCCCATATGATATTTGCTGTTGCTTTTCTATTGTCAATGACTGGGAGTTTCCAAAAGTCATATAATGATCCTTTAATTTTGGGGAATTTTTTATCTGGACTGAATTTCACCTATTAACCTTTGTCTACTTGAATCAAAAATTGTTTCAAAACAAATACAGTTTTATGACATTCTACAGATACAATGACATTTCCATATATACATTCACACCTATATTTATTGCATTAAGCGCCTAAGGTAGAGGTTTGCACAAAATTAGAAATTATGTGTCATGAATGCTTGGCTGAATCTTCCTAGGCACATCACACTCTAGAATGACTGGTAATGTGCAACATTTTGGTTATTCTTGGATGTTTTTCAAGAATAGTCCAGAAAGTTAGAGAGCAAGAATAGAGCAAGACTGACACAGCTTACCCCTCTCTTCCGTCCTCTTTATGGCCTAGGTACTAGTTTGTCCAGGAACTTCACAGCACATTTCCCTTCTACCATTTTATATTTGAGCATAAAATAAGTGACTGATCCCTTCCATTTTTTTCCTTTTCTCATAGCTTTCCTTCCTTGCAGTTGCCATCATCCTATATGACCAGGCCACTTGTCCCTCACTTGGTCTTCCCATTTCCTCATTTCCTGTAGCTGTCATTGCCAAACTTGAATTCACAAATGGTATACTCAAGTGGCTCAGCTACTCATTCTTCTCTGTATGTTCCCATCACCTTCCTTATTCTTATCCTTTATCCTTGCTTAGCTGCCACACACACTGATGGCTCTATTTTTCCCTTCTGTCTCTTATTCTAGAGGCCCTATGTCTGGAACACATATGTTCTAGGTCCATGTATGGATCAAATTCCTATGTTATGTCCCAAACACGGACCACCCAGTTTTACCAGTTCAGTATACAGGATAGCTTGTGCACTGAACATTCTAGATATTACTAATATAAACTGTTAAGAAGAGACACGCCTTTCCAAAAGTCTAGAAATATGGCAAGGACACATTCCACGAAGCTTAAAGGCAAACATTGAGGGATGCATATAAAACTTGATTGCTGCTATGCATATTTCATCAACTCTGATCAAATCATGATGTAGTATTTCTGTATGATTAGTTGTCAAGTGTATAAGAGATTTGCTATAAAGTATTAATAAATGTATTGATTCCAGGCGAAAGATATCAGTGTTTAAATTTTCCATAATTTCCTCATTGTGCCATATTGCTTCTATTTCCTCACAGTTCTCAATAATAATTTTTTTTCAGTGAGTGATACAGTCTTCCAGAAAAAAATGTGTTTTCTGTTTTTCTTAGAAAACTGTAACTACAGCTTCTATGATCACCACTAAGACACTACCTCTTGTTCTGAAAGCAACAGCAACCATGCCTGCCTCTGTTGTGGGTCAAAGACCTACAATTGCCATGGTGACTGCCATCAACAGCAGCCAGAAAACTGTCCTTAGCACTGATGCACAGAACACGCCTGTCAACCTCCAGACAACAAATAAAGTCACCGGTCCAGGAACAGAGGCAGTACAAATAGTGGCAAAAAATACACTCACATTGGTAAGCAAGCTGGGTAGCTCAGCACTTGTTCCATTTTTCATATTAAACATAATATGAAGTTATGTATACTAGAGAATAGAGTGTATTATTTATATACTTTGAGAATATATATTATATTCTGATGCTTCGCTTAAATTACAATTAGGTAACACACTTATTTTAGAAATGTTCAATTTTAATAAATATTCCAGTGCTGATTAATATTGTTACAGTACTACACAATTATGAGTCCTTAATATATGTTCCAATAATAAGATGTTAAATTGTTTCTGTATGATTCTTAATCTCCTTGCTGAAAGGACACAGATTTCTTAATCTTGATTGTAAAATGTTATACTTGGGGACTCTCTATTTCAATGGTATATCTTCTGACATAGTTTACTTTTTTCAATTTCGTTGCTTGTGAAAAAAAACAAACCATTAAGACTTGTTCAACTTCATTAAATATTACTGCCATTGGGTCCATAAAATGGTACCTTGTACAATGAGTTCATGCCAGCATTTTTTCACTCTATAACAATTACAAGCACTATTATGATCAAGGACCAATGGACAAAATGTCAGAGTTGAAACCTATTAAAATGTAAAATTTAATTTTGAATGTGAAGTCAGCTATTTAAATAAGTATAATTTGGATTAGAAATATAACTGATTATCAGTGTACTGTTAAATATATGAATCATCTGAATGTTAACATTTGAGAATTAATCCAGAAATGCAGCTGTAAGTAAATCTACTTACGACCTTAGTATCTCATAATAAATTATTTCCTACAAGTTCCTGGATAATAAAGAAAACCGTTCATTGTGCAAAGCAGTGGTTTGGGATACTTTGAGTATGAATGCTTATGAATATTATGAAATACCATTTGAATGGGTAACAAGACTGATATTACATTCTAATTATTGTAGAGCAACCTGTAATGTATAAAAATTCAAAAGGTTCAGATGACTGGTACAGTCTTACAATGATAACATAGGTTTAGATATTTATGAGACAAGGAAAAAGCCTAGCTTTATACTTCCTAAGGGGAAAAAAACAGTTTCACTCTTCAGAATCAGTTTATGGTGGAGAGATTGGCTAGCATTATATAACTTTAAAATGATTCATCGTGCCTGTACTTTGCTTAAAGCTGCTTTAGTTTCATCGCCACCTGAGCTCACTCCTGTTGTTTAGCAGGTTCAAGCTACAGCTCCTCAGCCTATCAAAGTGCCACAGTTCATCCCTCCTCCCAGACTTACTCCTCGTCCAAATTTTCTTCCACAGGTGAGTCTCTTCAGAATAGAAGGCAACTAATAAAACTGTAAAACTCAAATATGACTTTGAATTGAGGTTTTAAAAAGACAACATTAGATATTTCACACACTGAATAAGAATTAAGGCTGTCAAAGCCAGGTCGCAAGAATCTGAATCACCAGGAGTGTCATTCAGATTGTCGGATGACAGCAGTGAGTTAACATTGTAGCTACCACTATCTATTGTATTATAATACAGTCTATTATTGAGTTGGATTCTTGCAGTCTAGACATGGAAGCCAGCAATAAATTCTGCCCAGTGAGTTCCTTTTCATATTAAAACTCCATTTTTGCCATCTTATGGGAGTGTTTCGTTCCAATTGTTTCTACAAGCTTCATCAGGTCTGGCAAGAGAGGTATGCTTCAGGCCTTGTCAATTAAAATGTCATCTGGTGTGACCAGAATTTTGCCTTTTCTGGCTCAACCTATTTTTCCCATCCAAGATCACTTTGTCCCTAACCTTGCTGGCATTCAAAGTGTCTTAAGATCTGGTGGTTCTCCCAAGCTTGGAGATCAGGAAGTTATCTGAGGCTGTGAATGGGATTAACTTTTTGTTGCTGGGCTGTACCCAATTGCACCCAGTTGTTCTCTGTATTTATTATGAGCTTTTAATTTTGTTTCTTTTCATTATACTAATGTATGACAATAAAGTCTTCAACACCTAGTTGTTGCCACTATGATGAGTTTATTTGTAGTTTAATTACTGCAATTTGCTCTTACTGTTTTCTAGAAAGGATCAAATTTGTCATGGGAAGATTGGTTGAGCAAATAATTTTCTGAAATAAATTCTCTCCAACTATTGAAGGCAAATGCACAAGGGTAATATAGAAATCTAAATTATCATTAGATTGCAGAGAAAATTTTCTTATTGTTTTGGTGCAATGTAATGGTTGTCCTGAATTTTGCATCCCAGAATTGGTAGGAATATGTATTACAATTTATATGCAGTGCTTTGAATGTCTAATACTGTTTCTTTCACTAAATGATTCTTATACCTCAATGATGTTATATTTGTCACCTTCAGCTTCATTCCCTTCTTTTTAGAGGACCATAAAGTCAAGATTATATAAAAAACATCCTAATATGTTAGATTCAACATTTAAAATAATAACTTATAAAATTATAAATTCTCTCAATTAATACAGAGATGTAAGGTTAATAAAAATGCAGCTGCATTAAATTTATATTTATTTTGTATAGATAATTCCTCTTATTATTAATATTCTTAAAGAAAATAGCATTGGAAATTCAATATATTCTATGCTAACATATCAGAACTTGGAAAAAAAAATCACATGACCACTCTAATTTTTATTACTTAATAATAAATATGTGAAGCTTCCTGATGCAGAGACAAGGAACAGTTTTTGGTATCATTAACAGCCATTATATTTGGAATGAACCAAGTTTGAGACAAATTTCAAATTAAGTAGCTTTGTCGTGATGTGTATCTCAATGTAATACAAATACTGTTGTCTGCAAAGTCATGTTTGTAGGAAATAGTCTGACACCTCTGTCTCTTTCTCTCTCTCTCTAGGTTCGACCAAAACCAGTTGCCCAGAATAACATACCTATAGCCCCAGCTCCGCCTCCCCCTATGCTTGCTGCTCCCCAACTTATTCAGAGGCCTGTGATGTTGACCACAAAGTTCACCCCCACCTCCTTACCCTCTACACAGAATTCCATACACCCAGTTCGTGTTGTGAATGGGCAAACAGCAACCATAGCCAAAACTTTTCCAATGGCACAACTCACCAGCATTGTTATAGCAGCCCCAGGTGCCAGGCTTGCTGGACCTCAGACTCTACAAATCAGCAAACCAAATGTTGAGAAGCAGGTACAGCTAGAGGAATGTTATTTGGTCAGTCTGTCCATCCGAGCTATTATCATTTGCTTGCTTTGTTTTGCCTAAGTACAATATTCATTTTCAGCAAAAATATGTTTTCATTGTTTTGCTAATATTTCTAATTAATCTGACTTCAAAATGAGATCACAATTTTGCAACAACCTTTCATTTATCTTTGGTTACACAAAAGTGTTTAAAACCTGGATAGGTGAAACAACATTGCCGTAACATAAGAAAAGTAGTCATCATTTTGTTGGCAACACATCTTTTTAAAGCTGATTTTGAAGCCTGCTAATTTTAATTCCCAAAAATTGTTTTTAAGCTTGATAAATTTTCCATTGATGTATGAGGAAAATGATCCCCTTTTTATCTCTTTTAGGAAGGTGCAACATATGTGTCTTAATTCACAGTAAAATATGAACACAAAATCAGCACAGACCCAATTAGTACTCTGGTTTGCGCAGAAGGGAAGGGCTAGTGTTTCCTTCCATTTTGAACTAACAAAGAACCATTATTAGTGCTGAGACTTGAAACTTGTATTTTTAATATATTTAACCTTGATTGGCTTAGTACATAGCACCAGATGCTTCTAATGTTGTTTCATAGTCATGCCAGACTAGACCATTAGAATAAACTACAGTTCAAACAAATGTTTCAGACATAAGCCAATATTCACCCATAACTATAAACCAGATTTTAACTATGTTTTATTGAAAAATCTATAGCACATTAGTTTGTATGGCATATTAAACCAAAAAGGGACAAACCACAATGTGTCTTACTATTAAGTACAAACCAATTCAAATCCATATTCCATGTGTTGCACTATACCGTACTGAAATTATCTTTGTCACCTTGGAACAAATTGGTCATATTTTATGACTTCACATCCATGTCATAAAGTGATTATTGTGTCATTGTGGAAGAACTTATGATGCAAAGGATTCTGCCATATACTATTATTCTTCAGGAAAACCCACTCTTTCAGGAATCATGGAGAACTAATTTTCAGGCACATTTCATGTTAATGCTAAAGCACAAAGAGGAGTGCAGCCTGTTCCTAACAAAATGGTGTCTAAGCAAGCTTTTCAGGGAGATCATTCTTTAAAATACCAACTCATCTATAGTTCTGCTTCCCAGGTCTTTTACTTCAGTGTTGGGGTTTGGGGAGCGAGGGGGCGGGGCATGGTCTTCTGAAAAACTAAGTATTATTTGAGATATTTTCATATAATTAAGGGTTTTCATCATTGTTGTTCTGGTTAATAAAAGGAATTGCCTTTTTTTGTTTTGTTTTATGATAAATCAAAGATTATATATTCAGTTATTTCTATTTTCAGACAGTCAAGCCCCAAGTAGAAACAGAGGAGAAGCCAATAGAGATTCATACTGTTACTTCTCCTGCACCTCCCAAGCCAAAACGAGAAGAAAACCCACAGGTACCAATAATTAAAGAATTATTTTCTGGAAAGTAATCTAATATACTGCCAGTTGCTAATATGCAAAAAACTTGGGTTTTGTTTATTGTCTGAAATCTCTTAAATATCTGGGAATAATTTTTCCACAATGCCTTTGAGGTATATGTTAATACAATTGATGGTATAATTCAGATTAATAGTAATACTAACAGGAAATTGAAAATAAATATGAATTTATGGGGAAAGAATAAATGTGAAAATAAATTTAACTTCAAGATTAGATTACAAAGTTACGAGAAATGTCTCTGTATTCCAACTAGATATTTTAAACAGATCATTAAGCTTCTGATGACATTTTAATAAAATGGTCAGACCCCAACGTTATTTTTTTGAAATTCTAATTACATATGAAAATAAAGCTTCTTATTTTGCAGAATTTTAGTTGTACTATTAAGCAAACATATTACTTTCTCTTTTTAATTAAAATGCATGCCTATATAAACCATACTTAAGATACTATGGTTACCACCACAAAGTTATTATTGGCTTCTTTTAAATCCTGGCAGGTTCTACTTTTAATCAGAACTGAGGCAGAGCTGGTTCAGCAGGTTCTGACCAGTTCTGGAGAACCAAGAGCAGAAATTTTGAGTAATTTGGAGAACTGGTAAATACCACCTCTGACAGGCCCTGCCCCCATCTGTTCTCTGCCTCCTGAGTCCCAGCTGATCGGGAGGAAATGGGGATTTTGCAGTAACCTTCTCCTGGAGTGGGATGGGAATGGATATTTTACAGTATCCTTCCCCAGCCACGCCCACCATGCCACACCCACAGAACCTGTAGTAAAAAGTTTTGAATCCCACCACTGAACTGAGGTGTATTTCCAAGTGTTAAAGGCAGCCAGATTTATTTGCATATTGTTGAAAAGGAGATTCAAATTTGATCTTATAAAAAAGAATATGAGGTATATTTGAAGATATTAAAAATATGTGTTGGACATCCTCTGACAGTTCCATGGTGGTGGAATATTTTTAGTATTATTATTAAAGTTCCAGCAAGGCAGTTAAAGCTTGAATATGCCAGGTTTTTTGATAAATTGTATTTAAAATATTTTCATTTGTTTCATAGTTATATGAAGACCTTTGACATGATCACCAATCCAAACTGCTAGAAACTTCCCCAGAATTTTGAAAAATTCTTCAAATTTCATAAAATCTTTTGGAGTGGACTGTTTTAATAGAATATCTCACCCTGCAAGGGAAGGGTAGTTGCCAGAAAGATGACCTATCAATGATTATTGACATTTCTAAATGTTATTTAACTATCAGATCAAAGAGCTGAAAAATCAGTGGTGTCCCCTGGGTCACTAAAACATATTTCCATAATCAATCCCACAGTCACCATGGAAAGCAGGAAATGGCATCAATCAGTTGTATCTCAGTATCCCTGGGTAAGAGAGTGAGGAAAATTGCCAGACATACTTCACAACACAGAGAATCTGTGTGGTGTAGTTGGTAAAACAGGTGCTACTTCGCCCTCGGGCAGATTCTCACTGAGTTTGACCTAGTAATTATCTTGTCTAGTCTACCTCACAGGATTATCATGGGAAATATTGGAGAAAAGAGAACTATGTATATATTATTTTGAGTTCCTAAAAGAAAGATTGATTATGCATTTAAAACAAATAAATAAGCAAACATATATTTGAAGCTTTTAAAAGAATACGGTACCTTTAAAATAATCTATTAACAATGTATAACATTGTGTTCCTGCTTTCTCAGGAATTACATGAGGTTATTTTGAATGTCTTTTATTTGGGACTTAATACCACAAAATTCAAATAACCACATTCAAACCCAACATTTTAAGAACTATATAGCATGCTACACTGGCATTAATTTCTACACATTTCTTATAGTTCTGATTATTTTAAACAAAGCATGATCATTTATATGAATTCTAATTTTTGAAATTATTTTCTGCTGTTTTATATATCTCATTTTATCCCAGCTTTTCTTAGGATAAACTACTAGGAGGAAATGTGTTACTTGTTACTTTATTCCCAAGATGGATGTAAAATATATTATAATTAGAATTGTAACATATTTTACGGAGAGTGATTTGGGGCAGCTTCAAATGACATGTGAGGAAGCCAGGTCCCTAGAGAGTGAGTTTACTGAGTAAATAAATAAGAGCTTGCCTATTTAAGTTTGACTAAGATCAGGGAAGAGGCAGGAAAGACAGAATAAAAGAGAAAAGGCCAGCGAAGATAAAGACTGGTGATTAATTGCCTCTGCTGACTGTCTGTGGAGATTCTCAATCATCCAAGAGATGGTTGTTTCAAAGCTGCTTTTCAAAAGGCAACTGGACTTCTGAAAGCATTTTGGAGCTTCTGCTGACTGTTTTTCTGATAGTCCGTTGGGCTGCTGATTGCTTATTATACATGATTGGACATTTCTTGCTGTTGATCTAGTTGTGAGGAAGCCAGCTCCCCAGCAACAGGCAGACAAGAGATTGGCGGGGGAATTCCTGTATAGGAACCAAGGAGGAGGCTTTATGTGTGTGTTGTTCATTCTTTCTTTCATCAGAGGAACACAAAGGCAGAAAATTACTGTTGTGATCAGTATGAGATGTGCCATATTTGTTTTCTTTGCTGAAGGCAAGAGCTCTAGTGCTACAAATTCAAAAAGATTACCATCTTGGAAGAGAGGTTGAAAGAACTATAGATAAAATTTTCACTCCCTGGCTTTTCAGGGGAGATAGGGAATTCATAAATAGGTCATAGGAAGTGCTTGTGGAAAGACAGCTGAATTAAGAAGTCCCCTGGAAAACAGAGGAAGCAAAATGGGAGGATTGGAGAGATGGAGGAAAGCAATCTGGCTTTTAAAATAGAAAGTTGTAGAATAGATTCCAGAATCTCATTGTTTACTATATTTTTGAATCAAAAGAAAAGCAGTTGCCATAAATCTGAGGAACTGAAAGAAGGGAATGCTACAGGTTGTGCAAAAAAAAAAAAGGATGCCATCCTCTTCCCTGGGAGAAGAAAACAAGTGATGGTAATCCCCTGTTAACCAGCCAGTTTATCAAGAGGAGTATGATGCTTTTTGGGCACACATTTGGAATGTGATAAGAAGCTTCCCAACTCATTGATAAATATTCCTTTCTTCTGATCCATATGGGAACAGATACATAGTCAAATACAATCTTGAAATCATTGCAAGGACTAAGAAGCACTGGATAGGAAGGCAAAGTTACTCGGGGCTCAGTTTATATTCTCTTCCATCTTTCCTGTAAAAGGGATATAGCTTAGAAAGAGAATCCTCCAAAGGAACAATTAGGTATACTGATTAGGTACCAATGAGAATGCTTTTGTTTCTTTGATAGTGGAATGGATTATTTGAGATTCCTGGCAAGAGATAGACTGCATGTTATGATAACTGGGAGGATATGTTTGGAAGAGACCTTGCTCAGGAGAACTGAATCCTATAGGGACGGAGAGGGCATAATTGAAAATAGTATGATGCTGATAAGGAAGTATAGAATGTACTGGTATCAATAATGATCATGTAAATGCCAGGAGGAATAATTCAGGTTGTATGACCAAGTGTTCCAGCATCGTTACACAAATGCACAAAGTATGAATCAGAATAACTAGAACACAATGCAGGAAGAATATGATTCATTTGGTATTACGGAAAGTTGCTAGGATCAAATTCATGATTAGAAGCAAAGCCTGATGTTGAAAAACCAACTCAGCCAAAAATGCAGAGTCCCAAAATTTCTTAAGAATGGATGCATATTGTTGAATCATTTGTATTAAGAAATGACTATTATCAGCTAATTTAATTTTCTATAATACTGTGTAATTTCAATTTTTTCTCTTAATTCAGAAACTTGCCTTTATGGTTTCTCTTGGACTTGTTACGCATGATCATCTGGAAGGTAAAAATATAATCAATTTTTTAATTGTTTTTTATAATGAATAAAACACCAAGATCCATTAATAGGGAAAAGTTTCATTTCACTTTTTGGGTTTCAAAGAATGCTTTGGAGTTAGTGTGTGTAGACAAAATAAAGTTTTATACTACTCAGAAAGAGTGCTTTCTCAATTCTAAGAAAATCTCAAACATGATAAAGTATATGGTTCAAAGTTTCTTCGTTTGGTTCAAAGTGTGTATAGTTCAAAGTTCTTTGTATGGTTCAAAGGTTCAAAGTTATTATCTTTTGGCCTGCAATATATATTTGAAAAAACACAAGATTTAATAAGTGGACTGAAACTTAATCAGATTTTAGATTTGTTTGATAAAAGGTTTTCCTTTAATTTAAGACTTGTTAAAATATTTCAACAAATAATTTCATTTACCCCTAAATGAATGAGATGTTTAAATATATTTTGATGCATTTTCTATGAACATGTTTGCAGTTTTTAAAAAAATTATCCTTACATATTTGTAACCTATCATGGATTTACTGCATGGAAAAGAGTTGTAACTAAACTAATTGAGCAACTAAATAGGTCTTTACACTTCTCTGCAGCTGTTGAGTTTGACTTTAATGCCTTTTGTCATCATTAATTTGCAATATTCATGGAAAAATTCATACACTATAATGAATCTTGAACTAATTATCAGTTGAAAATTCCACTTGATCAAAAAAAATATATAAAATTAGATTTTTGAAGATGTAGGCTGTAATCTTTTAAGTTGAACTGGTGTCATGTACTGATGTATTTTCAATCTATTTTTATGTAATACAGCTGTTTCTTTAGGATTATATTTCTCAGAAATGATAGATTCTGACTCCTAGTTTCTCAGATTCTAAAACAAAATCTTGTGTGCTTGAAAATGCTTTTATTTTCTAACCAAATTATTTCTTTCCTCAAGAAATACAAAGTAAAAGACAAGAAAGAAAACGAAGAACCACAGCAAATCCAGTTTACAGTGGAGCTGTTTTTGAGCCTGAGGTAACAATCTCTTATTTATACATTAGAAATAACATTTTGTTTTGAAGCTCTTGTGTCCACCCATCCAGATATGGGATGGCCAAACTAGCTTAAAAAGAAGGTTAAAATTATTAAGTTTGATGATTAGCAAATGACTTCTATGAATGATGGCTGTCTTTACTGCATCTGAGAGAAGCAGGGTAGTTTTTGATTGCTCTGTAGTTCCAGTACTCAATTGCCACTCCACGACTTGCATCATTAATACTGGCATTGCCTAATAGTTCAACTATACCCACCCTCAAAGATACTAGAAAACTAAGTAGACAGTTCTGGGTTGCTCTGATATATTTCTTAGAGACTAGTTGTTGAATGATGAAGATTTAGTGTCAGATAAATTCTCTTGTTGCTAGTAGAAATAGGACTGTTGTTTTCTGTCACTGTTTTCATCAAAATCCATGTTCTCTGGAGTACGTGTTCTAGTTAACACAATGATGAATGCATTCTTTAAAATACTGAAAGCTTGCTTGAATCTTTAGAAATTATTTTTAGTAGGAAAACAAGTTTCTTCTGTTATATATGGATATGCATTGGTGATTCTATAGATTTCAGTTAACAAAAAGTTTTAATCACTTTGTTTCTATCTTTTACAAAGCGCAAGAAGAGTGCGGTCACATACCTGAACAGCACAATGCATCCTGGGACACGTAAACGAGGTAAATTTCTAAGTAAGAGAAGGAGTGATACATGAGTAAAATATGTTAAATAATCATACAAACAGGAGAGTAGTTTTTCTGGTTTCAGCTAAATCCCATCGTAATCTAGGACTTTGTTTCTCACAGTGGCCAACCACATGCTTCCATGATAGTCACATGAAGAATATGGGGACACATTCCCTTCTCCTGCTGTTGTTTTTTCAGTTAATATTTGGAGATATCCTTTACCCTACACAGATGTAGTATAGAATTTTCAAAATTAATACAGTTGTTTTCACACTATTTATTTATTTATTTAATTACATTTGTATACCGCCCTATCTCCCTTGCGGGACCCAGGGCGATGAACAGGCAATAATAAAAAACCACAATAAAACATCCAATAATCCAATAAATATGCTAAAAATTCTAAA
>JAPKID020002671.1:0-13076 GCA_026931265.2 Tropidonophis doriae | reverse complement strand
CCGCGGTGGCTGTCGGAAGGAGCTGGTGGAGGCGCGCTCGGCCATCCTCTGCCCAGGGGGCTGCTCCCTCCTCCTCGTCGGCCCTGCGGCCCGGTTCCTATGAAGCCGTTGGGGACCCCTGGCATAAGCGATTCCACAGAGATCCACTCCCCCTGCGGACTACACTAATATTATACTTTCAGATCACGGTGGGGGCCACAAGATACCGTCCTGCAGGCTGCAATTGGCCTGCGGGCCGCAAGAATGAGATCTCTGCTTTAGATGCAGCTTACAACTCCGTGATGGCAAACCTATGGCACGTGTGACCGAAGTGGCACATGGAACCATGTCGCCTGGCATATGTAGCATCCCCTGTTCTTCTGGGTTTCTGGCGCTCATGCGCACATGATGATCAGCTGGCCTTTATGTGTGTGGCAGTGCTGGAAACTGGAAGAGCTGGTCTTCTGTTTTCCTGCATGAGTATGCGCATCGGCCAACTGATCGTCGCACATGCATGCATGCCAGAAATCTGGAAGGCTAACTGGCCTGCACAGATGCACACACTGGAAACTAGAAGTTCATTTTCGGCCGTGCGCATGCATCCTCGGCAGCTCCTCTTCCAGATTGCAGCCATAGATGATTATGCGCATGTATGCAAAGCACCCACGCGCTCCCTCTTCGGGTCTCGGTGCCAAAAAGGTTCACCATCACCATTATAGCCAGTCAATATTATTTTAAAATTACATTAAAGTGCTATTCAGTCAACATTATTTTAAAAGGTATGATGTGAATGAAAATGCAAGTTTCTTTTCTGCATGAGGATGGAAGGGAAGGAGAGATGGAAAATTTGATGCAATCCAATTTTCCGTCTCTCAAATTAAACCCAAATTACAATCCTTATACAGTTCCAGAAACTCACTGAGTGATTTGGGCCCAACACCACCAAATAAATAATATTTTCATTTCAACAGTGACAGAATAAGATTTCTAAAACCATTACACCATTTTTATATACAGTTTGTACACTGCCTTCGTTAGAAATTAATAAGGATGCCGCTGTGAGTGAGGCAATTTTCTACATGTAGTCTTCGACTTGCAACTGTTCAAGGTTACAATGTCACTGGCAAAAAAAAAGTCTTACAGCCATTTTTCACACTTACGACCATTGCAGCATCCCTATGGTCACCTGATCAAAATTCAGCAACTGACTTGTAAATGTAAATCACCATTTGCAACTTTCTGATAAGCAAAGTCAATGGGGAAGCCAGATACACTTAACAATCACTCTATACTAACTTCACAACTGTAGCGATTCACTTAACACCTGTGCAAGAAACGTAAAATGGAGCAAAATTGACTTAACACATGTTTCACTTAGCAATGAAAATTTTGGGCTCAATTGTGGTCGTAAAATTGAGGACTTCCTGTACTGGAGCAGTTGTCAGCAACACACATTATGTATGTTAAATTCAGCGCTGGATTCGAATCATCCAGTTCCTTTCTCCCATTGCTGATTCCTTGTGTTCTAGTCAGAGCTTCATTCACCAATATAGAAATGTGTTAACTTTACTGACGCTAGGCGCTGAAGGAATGAATGTACAATCAGAGTGTCCTGAATAGGGCCCTGACAAGAAATACGACCATTTTGACATAGGGCATAGCTTTCATGGTTGGTGTTGCATCACACCACCCCAAATCTCTCCAGCCGTGGGAATTCTCATGGCCTGGTCACACTAAAAACTGTGTGTATGACTCAAGTGGAATGTAATGTGACTTACAAGAAAGGCTGGATGTGTTCCAGAGGGGAGGGTCCTTTTCTGTGGAAAGGCCAGTTGTCCATGAGTAAAATCACCCCACAGACACATCACACCACTTCCTTCATTCAAGGGGAAAGAGGGATGAGTTAAAGATGGCCCAGACTGTTCTTTCTTGTCTTCCCCCTCACTAAGGTACACACATAATCAGCCTTTTGAAAACTTGAGAACTCGAAAAAGAAAATTTGTCCCTGAACAATTGTACAGCTCCACATTTTCCCCCAGGAAGGCACGTAGGGCAGACAAGGAACAGCCCCGTTCTCAAATGCCAGATTAGTTTCAAAGCTATTTAATATTTTATATGAGATCTCACTGGAAAAAAATCTTTTTTTCCCCCATAATGAAACATTTGTGGGCCAAGAAAGTTAGCCTGAATCTGTAGCATTTCCAACATTCTTCATTTGGTATTTCTGAGGGTGCTTAAACTTTAAATCCCTGAGGAAATGTCATGAAGAAAGTAACATCGTTTATGCAGAAGAGAAAGTTGGAAACAATCTTAAAGGAATACCTGCCATTTCATTCCTCCAACTTTCATCATTACCTCGTTCAAAGTTTTTGAGAAAGTGGTGTAGAACGGATTTCTATGAGAAATGTTTTCGATGCTGCTACTATACATACCTTACTACATTAATTAATTTTAATATAATGTGTTCCCCCCAAAATAAGACAGGATCTTAATTTCTTTTGACCCCCAAAATAAGCGCTTAGCCTTATTTTCGGGGGGGGGGGGTTCTTATTATTTTCGAAGAGTAGGCAGCAGCGAATGTGGTCACCTCATGGCTGCTGCTGTGTTGCAATATTTTCAGGGAGGGCTTATTTGAGGAGGTGTTATTTTCAGGGAAGCAGGGTAGTAACACATAACTAAGCTGAATGTTGCATAAATAATATATGTGGATGAACATTAAATACATTATATCTGGGTCAAAGCAAAATGAACAAGTTTCATTTCTCTATGTCATATAATATGTGTGGGTACATGCATAATTTTGTTTATTTATTTATTTATTTATTTTATTTTATTTTGTCATATTTAGATTACCTTTTGAGAGCTGTACTTAATGTAATTTCATTTTAATGTATGCCGATTAGTGTACATTCAAATTGACAATAAAGTTATTGTAAATCTAAGTGTTCTTTATCTGACCCGTTCAACCCAATCTGGACAACAGCAGAACAACTTCGAATCAAATTGATTGAGCTCATCCTGTTATATTCTGATCCAAAATAAAATTCACTGGAACCAGGGGTTTCAAACTCAAATTGTCATGACTGCCATAGAAGGATTAATGTATTAATTCAGATGCAATTTCTAAATAGTCTTCAAATGTAGCACCATGTAGAACATAGCTCAGTAGTCTGTCGCAGGGTTGATATGGGCAGGAATTGAAGTCACCAGGTTCCTCTTCAGATAATGGAGAACATGTAGTTCTTGGTATACAATAGTTAATTTAGTGACTGTTCAAAATTACAACGGCACTGGGAAAAGTGACTTACGATCGTTTTTCACACCTACAACTTTTGTAGCATCCCCATGGTCATGTGATCAAAATTTGCATGCTTAGCAATCGATTCATATTTATGACGGTTGCAGTGTCCCAGGGCCATGTTCTCACCTTTTGTGACCTTCTGACAAGTAAAGCAATGGGGAAGCCAAATTAATTTAACACTTATGTTGCTAACTTAACTGCAGGGATTCACTTAATAACTACAACAAGAAAGGTTGTAAAATGGGGGAAAACTCACTTAACAAATGTTGCATTTAGCAACAAATTTTGAACTCAATTGTGGTTGTAAGTTAAAAACTGCCTAATGAAATTGACTCTACTGGGTTTTCTGGGGATTGAATTCTGAAATTGAATAGAGAGTGAGTAAAGTGAGAAAAATCAGGGGGAAGGAATAGGTGCACTTTTTACAACAGCTTCCCTCAAAACATTGGTGAGTGTGAAAGGTGTTTTTTTACTTAATTAAAAAAACCCTTTATCAAATGTTAAGGAACAATTGATAAATAATTCAACATATATGACTTTACAGATAGCAAATGACAGTTAAGAACCAGCTTAAATAGAAACCTGAACTGCAGTTTTTGTTTTTAACATCTTTATTAATTGCATTATTGGTTACACACCCATTTCCTTTTTATTGATTCCTTTATATAGCTCAGATGACTATTGGTGGCTTCCAGGCAGGAGAAATTAAAGTTAAACATCCACACTGACGCTAAAACTAATTAAACCAATCATAACAATGATAACCATGGCCACATCAGTTCCCATAGAATACAAAAATTGAGAGGAAACCAAGACTAAAACAAGAAATAGAAAAATAAGATAGCATCCAGTGCAAAACTAAGAAAAGGCCCTCTAAAGATATTCAATTGTGTTTTTTTTTAAATTTCAGGAAAACCAACAAGGAGACTGAGCTGACAATTCTAAAGCAGACACACTTCACAGTTTCCATGTGTAAAGCAATAAGAACTTTACAAATCAATACAACTACCCTAAATCTTACTCTGAAATGAATTGGCAACCAGTACAGAACTAGAAAATCATTGCTACATGCTTCCTGGAACAAGTACCAGTAAACACATAATATATGCCGGACCAATTGCAATATTCAAGTAGTCTTTAAAGGTAGCCCCATTAAAAGCTCATTTTAGCAGTCAGGTGAAGGCAGGAGTTGCTATACTGTAATGAGCAACGAGAATAACCTTGGAAGATGAATGAACTGCAGCCTAGACAACAGTCTGATAAGTAAATTGAGTCCGAAGAGAAATGGAAGAAGCCATCTTAGAATTGACCCTCCTTAGTTCTCTGGAGAGTAAAGGTAGAGACTGGCAAAATTCTGCTACTATAACTTTGCAATAAAGTTACAGTGTTCATGTTCATTGTCTTGGTTTCTTGTCTAGACTAACATGAAGAATGGGCATGTAGTCATGTCTTCTTTCCCCAAATAAGGCCATAATTAGCTGACTGAATGGTGCTTTGTGCTTACCTTGTTTCTAACATATTCTGTGCTATTCTCCTATGTGCATAATAAACTTTTGTTTTGCAAAAGAACCTCTACCAGAATGTGTAGGTCTAGATCTTGCACTAGACAGCTCAGTGGCACAGGCCATGCCTTCTTCAGCACAACATCTTCCAATCCTTCCGTCCTAAAATGCTTTTCTGTTGGGGAGGATTAGATTAATCCTTAGGAATAGTGGTGCTCTGCTGAATAAACTACTGCGTGACGTGATAGTAAAGGATGAACATGAGACAGGAAGGACCAAGAGAAAGAGGGCAGAAGCAAAGACCAACCTTCAGCAATCCAGAAGAGCAGCTAAGTGGAGGGGAAAAGGAGAAATATCCTTAAGTACCATCTACATGAGAGATCCTTCCATTCCAATGCATCTATTGCATAGCGTCCAACCAATTATTTTAAAGCAAATGTGACTTTTAAAAAATCCCATCCTTTCCCATAGGCAGCAGTTGCTGCAGAATGATGATCACTAATAAACAGGTGGTGGCAACTTTTGTGGCAAGTATTTTGCAGTGGGTCTCTCTTGCTAGCAGCAGAAAAGCTTCAGGAGTATTAGCCCTACACAAAGCCTATCACACTTTATCCAAATCTTGCCAGAAAGTGCTGGGAAATTGTGTTGCTTAGTCTTTGCCATTTTGCTATTGAATTCTGCGGCTCTGAATTCTACAAGTCCAGAAGAACTGATAGCACAAAAGGAGGTTTCAGAGAACTACCCAAATTGTTCAGTTGTATTATCTGGTCCCAGAGCAATTAACATTACTGCATTAATGGTTGTGTTTACAAAGAAATCAAGATTTTTGGAAGATCACACATATTTCATATTGCCATTGCTACATTTGTGGAGGAAGTGAGTAGTCATGTTGATTGTTTTAGGTTGTTGCTTTTAAAAAACATCTAGCAAGGGCAAGGATATTTCTGCATGTAGAACTGAAGATTTATAAACAAAGAAGGCTAAGGAGTTATTCATAGGTTTGTACATACACGCCAAACATTTTTCAGCAAAATCTCACTTACATAATCAAACATCTAGAAAGCGAGGACAGCCACATATGGTCTCACCTGCAAATGTTTTCATCACAAAAAAAGACAAAAATGTGTGAAGATGGCTACAATTAGTAGTAGCTAATCATAATGTACCCTATACTTTTAGTGTTGAACTGTTCTCAGTAAAGCAGTGTCAAAAGTGTTCATAATCTTAATTTCTTTCACCTTAACAAATCTTAATTGTTGATGAAGGGTTTGGAGCGCGATCCCTTTGGGAGAATCAGGATAGCAACCATCGCAACAGTGCGTTGTAGGAGTTCAAACTTTATATATATATTTTTGAAGACACTTCTGCCATTCCAAGACAAAATTAAATCCAGTAATTATTGGACCTTGTATTGTTTAAAAGACTGTTTTTTTAATATTCCTCATTTTAAGGGTTATATTTCAATATGCCAAAATAATCCTCTTTCTACTTATGCAAATTTGAGTTGTAGGACACAATAACAGATAAAATTAGACATCACTTTCCAGAAGCAGAATAATTTGGTTTAATGCAGGGGTGTCAAACTCAAGGCCTAGGGGCTGGATCCAGTCTGCGGGGTTGCTTAGATCTGGCCTGCAGGGCTGCCCTGGAACCAGTGAAGGATTGGCCTGCAGTGCCTCTGCCAGCAAAAAGGCAGAAGCACTGCATGCCCCTCCCAAGCTCCGTTTTCGCTGGCAGAGGGTTGCAGGAGGCTGTTGAAGTTGAAAACAGAGATCAGGAGCCCGTTTTTGCTGGCACAGCCTTCGGTCCACCACAAGCGCCCCCGACATGAGTAACATCTAGCTGGCCTTGCCCACCCTAGACATGCCCACCCCAGCCCCCCAAGGTCAAACACAACCCTCAGTAAAATCGAGCTTGCCACTCCTGGTTTAATGGTTAAGGCAGTGATGGCTCATGGGCCAAAAGCGGGGGGAATGCAGGGGAGACATGCACAGGTGCGCCAGACCCATAATGCTATGTGCATGGCCCCTTGCTTTTGGTGCACTTTTTCCGCCCTCCCCAGGCTCCAGAGGCTTTCTAGGAGCCTGGGGAGGGTGAAAACAGCCTCTTCCCTCCACCTCCAGAGGCTTCAGGAGCCTTCCTGAAGCCTCCAGAGGGCGAAAAATGGCCTCAAAAGAAGACCTAAATCAGCTAGTCAGTGCACACATGCACACTGGAGCTGACCGAGCAATGCCTCGCTTGCCCTAAGAAATGGTTCCACGTGCCACCCCTGCCATAGGTTTGCCATCACGGGGTTAAGGTGTGGTTTAAGATTGGGAGACCCAACTGGTGACTTTGGGGCAATCTCTCCTTCAGTTGAGCTGCTTCACAGGTTGGTTGTGGTGTGAAGAAAAAAAACTGGGCAAAACTGTGTACCATTATGCATGTTTGGAGGAAAAGCAAACTATAAGCCCAACGACCAATAAAAAGGGGAAGAAAACAGGAACACGAGAAGATAAAATACCACTTAGGATCCAGGATTTTTTTAAAAAAAAAATCTTCCTAAAGAGAAGAAGAAATGAAAACAGTTCTCACAACCTTAAAAAGAACTCCATGGCTTTAGACCAAGGAAATAGTTTCTTCTTGCTGAATGCCTTTCATTTAGAAGAAGCCATGTCTCTCAACATCCAAACTAGCTGTTTCGAGGCCCCTTTTTCGATTTCTCCAATTTTGACATCTAAGAAGCTAGTGTGGTGCCTGGACCAATCACTTCCATTGAGTTTCTTGAACACCAGAACAAAAGAGCCATGGGGTCAAAGGTTGCTGTCTAAACTCGGTCATGTGACCAACCATCTCTGGAGCTTGCAACCATCAAACAGGCTTTCCAAAGCTCCTTCTCTATTCATGTGGAGGTCTGGGTAACCTAGCAACAGCTTCCAACAGCCCTTTACTTTGTTTGGTACTTTTCACCACCACTATGGTTTCCTTGTGAAAGCTTTCGATTTTTTATGTTTGCATTATTAGCTTTCCTTTGGTGGCCAGCCTGGTACAGCCACGCTAGAGAAGCAGTGGTACAGTCTCCATTTCACATCCTCCTCCTACTCCTGCATTACAGACGGTTGCTTCATTTCACCAAATTGTTTGCTCAGCAGTTTGATGATTTGCTGGACTGTGATCCTTCGGGAAGCAGAAATAGCTAAGTGCAAACTTTAGGGTTTTTTTTTCAAGCTCTTTCTAATACTGCCTAACAAGGCTTTTAATTTATACTGCAATTGGTGGCTGGCTTCATTCATGATATCTCACGCTCTTTGTGTGTTTGCATGTGTGTGTGTGAGAGAGTGAGTCCATTTCAGACAAAATCTTTCATTTGGAATCTTCCCTTTATTTTTTTCTCCCTTGCTACCTCTTTGTTTCTTATTGTGGGGGGGACCCTGTAATGAGGATAAAGAAAGATCCAGGGTCAGGCCTTTCAAAAGGATTAGAAACCTCTCATCCCAAGTGTGCTCTCCACTTGTAGTGGCCCAGCATTTTTATACTGCTTGAAATGTTCTATACAGTTTGAATGATTTGCATCCATAGATCAATCAATATTTGCACTGAAAAATAATTCTCAAGAGGCATATGAGATCAGATTCTTGGAACACAGGGTTGGGGTTGGATATTTGAAAAGCATCATGATTCAATGTAATGGTACGAGGAAAATGGCACACATGGAGGGGATTAGATCTTAAATATTTTGGTTAGAGCAGTTTTTCTCAACCTTGTCCACTTGAAGATGTCTGGACTTCAACTCCCAGAATTCCCCAGCCAGCATTCATCTTCAAGTGGACAAGGTTGAGAAACACTGGGTTAGAGGGTGTGTTGATGTTTTACCCAGAGTCCTTGTGAAAGAGTGGGAGAGTGCTTAGTACAAACCCAAATGAAAATGAGAAGAGAATGTAGAAGCCCTTGTAATCATGACTTCAAATCCAAGTTCAGTATTTCCACTTCCAAAGCCTTAAGAAACAACTGATTTGACAGAGAACAGGAAACAGAAAAATAATCATACAGATCTTTTGAAAAGCTCCACAAGATGAGTAATGTGAAGCCAAGGAAGCAATAGTTTCTTTTCTCATCTCATAATCTCTGAGTAGTAGTCTTCAAGCATTTGACCAAAGCTATTGCATAAACTACCTCAAGCATGTGTATAGCAGTGCTAAGAGTTGTTGGGCATAGGGTGGCATGCACGGCTGCTAAACAAACAAATAAGTAAACAAGTAAAATAAACAAAATAATTGGATTCATTAGGACAGAAAGGTTTAAAAATTAATTCAGCCCTGTCTAGGATGACTTTCACGATCACCTAGATCTGGAAAAGTCAATATAGATACATTCACCTTTGAAGCCAAGCAAAAACGTTTAGATTTAAATAACAACCTGGGAACACTTCGTATGGTGTTCTGCCTCTGTTGCATACAAGTTTATCAAATAAATAAAATTCTGTGTCCTTGATGATATTGTCCCAACACAAACACAAAGATCATAATTGCACAATAGCATTGTGATAGCAGGACTGTATAATAGAACTTCATTTATTAGTCATTAACATAGTTGTTTAACACTCAATAGAAAGTGGTACATTAGCACTTATTATACAGTTGTTAGACATTTCCAAAATACAAAATAAAGATCCATAAACGACTGATAATCCTGTAAAATGTGTTACAATTACAGATTAGCATCTCAGTGATTGTAAAGCAAGAAATTATCTGAAGCAGCAGAGCAGTGCGTACTACAAGTGTAATGGATCCCCTCTAGTATAGGACGAGGAAGGAGCTCTATTGCATATTAATGCACAAATCCTATGCAAAAGTAACTTCTTCATTATCAGGATTAGTAGGAGAGAGTAAATTATGTATCACACAAAGCCTGCACAAAATTACAAATCATTCATTGTTGTCCCACAATCTTTTCATTTCACCTGACTTTCTGCCCTTACATCAAACCATACCTTCCGCATTTATCACTAAGTCTTCTTCTGTACACTTCCATGCCCCCCCCCCCACCTTCCTCTTACCCTGCAAGTTCAGCCATTCCAGAAATTCACAAAAAAGTTACACAAGGAATGCCATTTCTCTTCACAATAACCGTCTGCCACATCGCCGTTGAGCTCTGTGGGCCGTACAGTGCCTTCTACAAGTGCTGTTGTAGGCTGCCTATGGGCTGGAAGGGTTGGGGCTGCTGAAGAGTTAGGGTTTCCTTTTCTCTTCCCCCCTTTCTTTTGCTTCTTCAAGGCACCATTCTTTGCTGGATTGGCGACGATCATATCTCGGTGTGCTTGTGGTGATCTCTGTGATGCTGGTAGGTTTTTGCCATGGCTTTTCCCCTTGGGAGTTCCTTGAGTGACACTTGCAGTGGCCACCGAGATGTCTGTGCTTGGCATGGTTTGCACCAGGTGCAGCTGGGCTTCAGGTGTCTCCTTCTTGCTGCTACAAAGCCGGGATTTGAGAGGGGTGGTGTCCTGGCAGGGATGGTGCTTCCGGCGGAGCTTTCCCAGGATCTGTTTCCAGAACTGACGGCCTTTGGCACCGTAGGCCGCGCATAACTCTGGCTGGCCCCGGTAGACACACCTCTGTGCCTCTCCTTCTGCTGGATGACAGGTGATCTGGAGCTCGGTATCCCTTTCTCCAGAGATGAGTTGCCAGTTGCACAGATGCTTGTCCCGGGTGGAGAACTGTCCAGACTGAGCCCAAGGGAACGAAGGTTTTCCTTTTTCTCCGGCGGTATCCCTACCCTTCTTAGAAGGGTTACATTCTAAGCAACTGAGGAAGAGAAGAGTAAGGGGGAACGTTTGGGGCAGCTTCATTTCCCGAAGTCAAGGGAGGTGCTGGCACCCCTCATTCAAGAGCATGAGTGGGAAAAGCTGAGCCAAGGACTCCGTAGTGTCTTTTCAGGTCCTATGGAGACAAAAATACAATGAGCCATCTGGAACAGGCGCCATCAATAAGGATGAGCCGCAGCAGCTAATTGCAAACAATGTCTTTCTACTTGACCAAGCACATTCTTCCTCCCCAACTTTTCAGCAGAGAACAATTCTACTTTCCCCAAAAGCAATAAACCGCAACCCCCCCCCCCATTCGAGGTGGTTAAGATCTACCCCAGATGGAGCTGGTTGCTCTCACAAAAGCAGATAGTGTCTATTGTTATCTGATCCGCCAGCAGCGATGCTGATGGATGGCTTTAGATTCCTAAGGACACTAAATTGGGTGTTCCCATTTATATTAGTGGCATTTTAGCTCAGACCCCAGCCAATATCTCTGCATATTTCACCAAGATAAACATTCTTGTTCTTCTTAAAGAGAATAGTCTGCCTCATTAGCAACACTGCCTTCTATCTATAGCATTGAAATTGCTTCCTTGTTTTCATCTAATGTAAATGCTCTAAACCCTTTTTTTTTTTGCAAGCCCAAAAGTGCATAGCTTGCTTTTATAGCGGATGTCTTTCTAAAATTCCAGTGAAACAAGAAAAAAAAAACTTCATAATGTTCTTTTAAATCTTGTCTTCTTGACACAGTTCTCCTTCCTTGCCAACTCTTCCCAGTTCCTACCTTTAACCAAGATCCTGCACATTAAACATCTCTTCTGCAATTCCCAGTCTTTTCTTTCCTGCATTCCCTAAATGCAAGCAATCTCTGAAACCTGGTGTCTTTCTTAAAACACTAGCAAGCGGGTTCAGATACCAGCATGAGGTTACTGCTAATACAATGGTGGGAAAGAAGTTTCTTCCTTATTAAAGAATCAACAACTTCAAACACAATATGGCCCAATTCCCCAGGCCATCTTGACACCCAATAATTCCCACTTCCCCAGTTCTCGCTGGCTTCACTTACCTTAGATTGCGAGTGGAAGACAGCTCTACAGGAGAAATGCCAGTCTAAGCTCAAGATTAGCCTGTTGGAGGGGCATTCAGAGCATGCCTGCATTATCAAGAGTCCAGGAGGGGCTAACCACAGCCTATGCCCCTCCTCATGCATGCAAACACACACACACACACATTCAGAGACAGAGCAAGAGAAGAACCTTGAAAAGCAAACAAAAAACTGTTTTGTCTGATCCTTTTGTCCTTTTGATAGTTTTACAAATATGATCCTCTGCTCATTGGGAAAATTGTTACTGTTTGTCCTGTTCAGTTGATTAGAAAAACACGTATTTTTCTAAAAGACCCCCGGATTACAATGGAATATGGGTACTCCTTGTCGTAAATGTTGAGCCCAACATTTCTGTTGTTAAACGAGACATTGGTTAAGTGAGTTTTGCCCTCATTTTACCACTTTTCTTGTCACAGTTGTTAAATGAATCTCTGCAGTTGATAGGTTAGTAACCAGGTTGTTGAGTGAAGCTGGCTTCCCCATTGACTTTGCTTGTCAAAAGGTTGCAAAAGGAGATCAAGTCACCTTGGGACACAGCAGTGGTCATAAGTATAAACCAGTTGTCAACATCTGAATTTTGATCACATGATCATGGGGATGCTACAAAGGTTGTAACTGTGAAAAATGGTCATAAGACTTTTTTCAGTGCCGTCGTAACTTTGATCAGTCACTAAATGAAGTGTTGTAAGTGAAAGACTATCTGTACTGTAGTTTGTCACAGTTGCACTACAGCCCTGTTGAACAGAGAGGAACTGGTGTAGTTACCCCAAATGTTCAGTGTCTGTACATGGAATCCCCAATGTCCTATCTTCAAATTCATTATTCCCTACCTTGAACTACCTCTGATGAAAAAGTAAAGGCTATTGCTGCCATGTAAAAAGTCTTCAATATGTAAGTGGCTCTGAAGTGGGTAGCAAGTTTCTTTTTATTCAAACATTTCTCTAATGTAGGATCTACCGTGACCTGTACATCTCTTTGCATGTCAAAGCGTTTTATCTTTTCCACACCTATAAATATTGCATGCGCACAGAGAGACTTTTGGTCGGTGTGTTTTGAGGGTCACAATCTCTCCCTCTCTATAAAAATGGCTGTGTGTATGTATGTTCCAGCATAACTCTGGAATGCCTGGAGCAATTTCAACCAAACGTGATACACAGATTACTCACTCTCTGGAAACAAATACTGTGGGGTTAAGATACTCCTAACACCCGTCAAGCTGAGTGTTCTGTTAAGATACAGCCTGTTGTGCCTTTAAATGGCTTCTACTCTACTGTCGTAAAATGGCTTCTACTGCACAGCACAGTGGAGTTGCTATGGTAACGGCTTCACAGTACTCCACAAGGGGTCTCCTTCTGATGGGGGGGGGGGAATCCAACATTAGAAATTACGTTTGGTCCAGACATTTTC
>JAPKID020002670.1:0-13077 GCA_026931265.2 Tropidonophis doriae | reverse complement strand
GGGGGTCACCACAACATGAGGAACTGTATTAAAGGGTTGCGGCATTGGGAAGGTTGAGAACCACTGATCTAGAGGGTCTCTAGATTTTTGTATCCTATATATAGTATCCCTGTATTAATCAAGTACATTTCAGGAAGAAAAGAAAAGAAAAACATTGAACCTGGCAGATTTAAGTAAGCTTGCTGTTCACTTCTTCTTACTGGCAACATGACAGCATTTGCTGTGTAGGCAAGGAAAACAAAATGTGAGTTCTGACATTTCTTTTCCCTTCCTGTTGCTGCTTCTAAAAAAGTAATTGCCTTCAGTTCTTCTCAGACACTTGATTGTGATTTTTGGGAAGAAAAGTAGTGAATTCCATCAGTGAATTCAAATCCTTTGACTAGTTTGAGATTTGGCTCCTCTCTACAGTACATGCACATAACTTGATTGCAGCTCTCTTTGGAATGAACATGAGAAAAAAAGGGGACTACAAAGACATCTGGTGTCTTATCAAAACACATGCTTAATTTATATCAGTGTTTCCTTCTATGTTGTACGATAGAGATGTCAAAAATTGGATGAGTGACAGCTTTGCTGACTCACAATTCAAGAAAGTAGAGTGAAGAGCAGGCTGTCTGTGTTTATACACAGTATAATTTCTTCTTTGCAGAAAGAAACATATTTTTTTTAAAAAAATAAGCCAGTCATGCCATTTTTACAAGTCTAAGTAAAACTATGAAGACAGTATAAAGCGTAGAAACCCATTAAAATATTATTGTTTAAAGGTTAAGGCCACCTATCTTTGTACTGCCTTGAGTGGTGACATCTATTAGGGTTAAGGTTGGGCAGATCTTCTGATTTTATTCCAGAAAAAAATCCTTTGCACATGCACAGGACTGCAAATGTAGCATCTATCTGCTGCACTTTAAAGCACCTCTCTACCACCTGTTTTAGGCATGGTTATTTTAATGAGCTGCAATATTTGCAGTCCTACAGGGCTCAAAATATCATTTTGAAATTATACCTGAAGTACTGCAAAGTTCTAACCAATATGACTTCACAGAATATATTTGCTAACTATTAAACTTTCCTACTCTGTCCCTTTGTGGTATTTAACCAGGGGCTAAGAGAATAATCATACTTTTGATTTATAACATCAGTCAGATATATCCCTAGCAGGGCCAAATGTTCATGTTGTCATTGTGATGATCGGATGATGCTATAAAGTGTGGATGTAGGTAATCTTAAGAATAAAAACTGAAGTACCTGGCTAATTATAATGACAAAATCAAAATCAAACAACAAATACAATACATTTCTTTCTAGTATTCTAATTCTGGAAAATTCTGGGAAATTAATCTTCCATCTTTATTATAGAATGTGAGTTTCCCTGTGAATGGTACTTTTCATACAGTCTTGAAAGCAAATATAGACTGAACAAGTCAGAGTTGGGGTGATCTTCGGTTCTTGTTGTCTTAAGGTCAGCAGGTCTAAAATGTGCTTTCCTCATTCTGAAACAATCATTACTATTATTGAGAGTTGTATGTTGTCAACTCTCAATGTCACAACAATGAAACACACACACACACACACACACACACACACACCGGTTTATTACCTTTGAGTCAGAATTATTCAAGGCAACTCCCTGAGCAAGTAGTTTTCTTGGAAGTGGTTTGACATTGTCTCCTTCCCAGGTTTAAGAGAACATAACTGGCTCAAGGTCATTCAGTTGGCTTTGTTGTCTAGAGTGGAACCAAAATCTATGCTTTCCTAATTTCTAACCTAGTGCCTTAACCATTACATCGAACTTGTTTCCATATTCCATATATTGTTAGGGGCATACAGTATGTGCAAATATTTGGGTTTGTAACTCAGCTAACTTTACAAATGTAAAATTCTCGTTGGGCTTATTCTTTTATTAGTCCAGAGGAAAGATCATAAAATAGTAAGCTAGATGGCAAACAGAGAAAAGAAAGAGGTGGCAGAAAGGGGGAAAAATACAATTGCTATTGAAACTGTGGAGTCTGTACTCATAACACTGTTAAAATCAAATGTGGGAGGCAGTTGCTAAAAACAGTCATTACTGTCAGGTTGCTCCACAGCCTGTATGATTTAGCATGTACAACTGATGTTCATGAGCTGTACTGAATGGGATAAATTGGTAAAGTAGGACAATACTGTCACTGCTAAGTATAAATGATACACCTGCCAAAGCACTTTCATATGGTTATAGGATGCAGCACAGGAAGTGGTTTCTTAGCCTGTGTTTTTTTAATCAATAGTTCTGAGATGACAAATACCACTTTAATGTGTGGCCAGACAATTCAGAGGATGTTTCCCAGGGTGTACCATAACTGGTTGGGGAAATAATGCATCTCCAAATAGTAAATGTGTATTAGAATTGTAGATAAAATGTGTAGCGGAATACTTGCATTTCAAGAAGCATAAATTTAGAGGGCAAATTATCATTAGAGTACATAAGGTAGACTTGAAATATTAAAACACAGTGGTAAAGTACAACAAATGTGAGTTTTCTAGTACCTTTCACTATTTAATCTCCTTCTGATTAGTGGATTAAATAGAATATGTGAACGGATATGGCTATCGTATTCAATGCTTTTGTCAAAATAAACTAAAAAAAAGCCCTGTATGTTGTAAGCACTGACCCTTCTGTAAATGGGTATATGTGTACACAAAAAGGGCAGAATCGACACTGCAAAGCATGAAGTTAGTTTGTCTTCTTTGATACTCCCCTCCCATAGCTGATGTCTTTGTATGTGAGAACCAGCACTTCTGGCACAGATTGAGTTTAAGATGGTGCATACATTTTTGTTGTTGCCATCCATATTGTAGCATAATATCTCAGTGGGCAAGAACTTTGTCCATGTTGCACACACCCTATAAAGATATAAACAAACTAACATTTATAGGGGAGGGGGGAACCATCCATCCAATCACATGTTTTGATTTCCTTCACTGTAGATCTTTTTAAAGTTGTTCCCTGCATCGTATGCATGTTAAGACAAGAACATTTCATTAAAATCTCAGAAACTTCCTTTTTAATATTTGATAGGGATAAGCAAATGAAAAACAATACTTTCGTCATCAACAGTTTCAGGAGTCCATTTTTGCCTGGGATGACAGTGGATATTTTACGGATTTCTCTATTGTAATTTAAACTTGCTTGTTAGTTTTGATGTGTATGTATGCACATGTGTGTGTATGCATATGTAGGTTTTGATGTATATGTGTGTGCTTAGGTATATGTGAACTGATGTTCAAAAGATGGCATGATAAATCCTGTCCCTTGAAAAATAGACACATACACATCCAGCATTGCACATTTCTATATTTTAATGTTTGTTTCTACACTTCATAATTGTCAGAAATACTTGTATTGTATGTGTGCTTGTGCAATATCCCTGGTTTAATAGCATGGATCTCAAAAGCTTACACTGCTTTTACTTAACAGAAAAAAGCAAGGCAAACAAACTCTTTCCTTTTTTCCCCACCTTTGTTTTGTTGAAACAAAAATACCCAAACATTATGGTTGTACTGACACACTATTCCCCCCCCCCTTCCATATTTTATTTTTGTAGCTGGCCTGACAAATTCTGAGTAAAATGTTGCATTTGAAGTTTCTGATTCAGGAGCTGCCCTTGTACTGGGCTTGCCAGAAGTGTCAGTGTTAATCCAAAAATCTCCTTGCTTCCCTGCAGTTTTAACAGCAACCTGTGCCTGTTGAAACAGGGCTGGAAGATTTTACCAACCAGCTAGAGAGATTTCCTGAATTATGTTTACATTTCTGCAAGGAAGCTGAGCTTAAGACAAAAGCCAAAAAAGTGACAGGGAAAGGGGAAAAAAAGCTTTAATTATTCTTGGTCTATAAGGCACAGCTAGCATTAGAGGAATAGAGAAATCAGCATTTGTTATTCTGTGTGCATGTTTATATGCATAACATGTGAGAAAGTGTGCATAATATGTGGTAGATCCATTAAGAATAGAGATAGAGCAATCTTTTCAGCCTCTCAAACAGTTTCTAGCCCTGCTTAGCTCCCTGCTAAGTCTGTTTCTCATTTAAAGCTGGTCCCAATGGCTAGCCAGCCCTTCTCTGTGTGTCTTCATTGCTAGGGCTAAGCTGTTGAATAATGCATACCTTTGGTTAGCGGATAAACTGAGGAGATTTGCCTTTGCTTATGCTGAATTAATTAAGTTGGTTTCTTCTTTGCTTCTTTTCAGAGAACAAGGTGCCTGCAGAACGCTTGTTTGATACCGCAGGTGGTTAATCGAAGCCAATAGCAATTGCTAAAGTGTGCGTTGAAACAATATGAATAGTTGGGGAGGAAGAAGCATTATAGTTGAGGCACCTTCAAAGCAAACCTGAAAATGAAAAACTAAACATGTGGATGCTGCATCTTGTGGCAGGGTATCCATAAGCAACATTTTTACATAGTTCTATTATTTCTACCATATCTGAAATGCAAAAATCCAGAGAACCATTAGGGGGGGGACAAAGACTACGTAGCTCTTATTGGTCTCTAGGGGGTTTTGCAGATCAGATTCATGTATTTTTTTATACAATTTGTAAGGCCTCTGCCTCATAGTAATGGCTCTTGATGATGATTTGATGCTCTACTTTAGGGGGGAAATGTTTTACAATGAATCCAGGAAGACATGAGCATAATAGCATTTCTCTGTACTTGTGAGTGTACATGAGTATTGGATAGAGCAGTGCAGGAATCAAAAATGACTTTGAGAAGTAATTTAGACCTCAGAATGAGTACCATCTTCCTGCTATTCATTAAAATAGTTAATAATGTTTAGGATCATCCAATGCTGATTAAAGCCATGTATGGAAAGGGATATGCCAGAGATTCAAATATGCTTTAGAACAAACTGAGGAATGAAAAGACTATTACTGATTATAGAAAGACTTCTAATTGTATCAACTATGTCAGAGTGTGGAAGGTGGGAAAATGAGAATCCCAGAACATCTCATTGTCCTCAGAAAAAATCTATACACACATCATGAAGTAACACAGTGAAACAGAGTGGCTGCAGGCTGGCAAAGAAGGTAAGGAAAAGATATATATTGAGGGCAGCTGGATGGACAGAAACATGATTTTGAAATTGAAAAATGAAAGGATCCTTGGTGTCCTCTAAGCTTGGTTGTTTCCTTGCAGAAATTTCATTACCCAAACTTGGTAACATCATCAGTGTTGGCTAGCATTGATGGTGCTACCTAGTTGGGTAATGAAACATCAGCAAGAAAACAACCAAACTCAGAGAGCACCAGGGACCTCTCATTTCAACCTTGAGCTACAAATATTCTCTTTTACTGGAACTTCTATTTTAGAGGATTAACTATCAACAGTAAAGTAATTAGCAGTCAAATAATGTGCCATAGATGAATGTATATTAAAGTACTATTGAAAATATTCAAACACCATGACGTATCTACACCCACAAAGATCAGAATTGTGCAAGCAACAATTCTGTGCACTACACTATAAGTAGGTGAAAACTGAACATTGAAGAAGCAGGACAGAAATAAAGATTGAGAAAGACCATCCTGGAGAAAATCAAAATGTGCGGTACGTAAGGGTCAATATCCGTTGATGCCACATCATCATCATGACTATGAAACACTTATGTTTTTATAATAAATGGATTTATTGGATTTCATTTCATCCAGCTTGACCTCCTCCCATTTCCACAAAATCCAAGATACACTATCAACTATGTGTTTAACTTCCATAAATGTTTCATTAGTATTTTTGTGCTGTTTGCATTTATTCTGAAAATTCTTGATTTGATATACAAGTGATAAATACAGTAATGTGTTGTCATCAACTAGGTCTCTTATGCCAACATGGTAGCTGAGTTGCTAATGTGACTGTCATCATCTCCATTAGTGTCCATCAAGTTCTTTGCTGTATCTACTTCTTATTTTAAATATTCTTTTAATAAAAAAAAGTAGTGGAAAGCTATCAGGCTTGAAAACAAAATGCCTCAAGTACAATCTCTCTTTCTAAGAAATTTAGTTAAATTTGTTACAATGGGATTTTACATTACTTGACACAAAGCTCATTGGACAGAATATTAATCATATATATTCAGTTACATGTTAAGGTAATCATAAAAATACATGATAGGCCTCTGGGTGTTTTATTTGTTTTCGTTAGATATACAGATACTTGAAACACAAATTTCAAGATATGAATGAGAGTCTCTTCAAGAACAGTCATCCTGATTTTGAACCAAATCGTTAATTCAGTCTGTAGGAGAGGCAAATCATATTGTCCTCAGAGGTGATAGAAGGCATGAATAAGTAGAACTGCCACTGATTTATGCCATTAGAAGCACTGACCAATTGAACATGATTTCTCAAGTCTTGTTTTCTTTATTGGCAAAATAGAGACAAGATTATAGATCTGCTTTTTACCGAGCGTGTACTTTTTCCATTCACTTGCAAAATTTGAGAGTCTTTCCTGAAAGGCAATTAAATGTGTCACATCGTACTTTTCCTATGGGTAAGAGTGTGTGTTACAGGCAGCTAAACAAATGATGTAGTTGAGCTCTGATCTGAAGAGTCTTCAAGACCTTGATCTCTGAACCCAAAGCCTGACAGAATTTTCTTGATTCTCATTGTGAAGTGTGTGTGTGTGAGAGAGAGTGTGAGTGTGTGTGAGTGATAATTGCCATGTTGTTCCAAAAAGCATTTCTGAAGGAGCACTTGCTCTCTTAGAATGCTAGAGTACCAGGAGTGGCTGAATTTATAATTTACTATAGGTCTTTCACCAATCTATTCGTTTAAACCATTGATTTCCCCTTTGTGTTGCGGTGTATTTATTTGTTTAAAATATGGCCTTTATACATTAAAACATAATAGCACATATCTAGGAGTGACTTCTCCCCAACTATGAATTTAATAGAATTTCTAAGATTTGCTGTCAAAATCTGAGTATAATGCTATGCTTTGGATGTAAATTATGTTTTGTTTTGTCTTTTTACTGAAAAAGAAAGTACTGGAAAGCATCTGCCTGTTCTTGTAATATGCAGATGATATCCTTTACATCTGGGATGGAGAATATGTATTAAGGCCATTCTTTTGCATGGCACATTTAAAGGGAAATGGGGTGAGATTTACAATAAAAGCTGAGGTTTATGAATAACAGACTGATCAAGGACAGGGTTGAAGTAAATCAGTTTTAAGGGTATGCCTCAGCATCTGTTCCCTCCCTGTCACACCATTTTGTCTCTTTACTTCCCAGCTGTTGAGGAAAGGGCAGCTAAGCTGACAGGCTCCTCATTGCTAGAATTTGATGGGATGGGGTTTGAATAAATCAAATCGTCCTGGAAGATTGGAGAAACGAAGGGAAATTGTTTGTCTACGCAAACCCGTGAGACAGCAGATTTTTTTCCCCTTTTTATATCTTGGTTCTCAACAGGTCATGAATGGATTTTTCTGGTCCATCTCGCAGAGGCTCAGCCAAAGCACTTTATGGCTGATTTTGGGAGGACCATCAAGCTGGCTCTATTCTACAAGTTCTACTTTAATCCTCATGTGTCATTAAGAAAGATGATTTTATCAGAGCAGCTGTTTTTCCACTTTTACCATAACAACATAATAGTGTTCAAGCTAGTTGTTTGGTGGTATTATATTAAATGTAACAGCTCTCCTATCTGTTGTCCCAGGAGAAAAAAGCCCTCAAACAGTTTGCTTTTGCAACAGCCTTCAGCTTTGAATACCTGCACACTTTTTGTTAGTTCATTCATCTGAATGTGATTCCTCTGCTTTTATGCCATCTAAGGCAGTTCATTGTTGACAAAGGAGAAGTGGGAGAAATTAATTTTCCTTGTGAGTTGTATTTGCCACTTCTGGGAAAAGGAGAGGAAGGGATGAAAAGGTAGAGAAAAGTATTATTAATTTTCTATCTCACTTTTACTTATTTATTGTATGACATGTTTGGGTGAAAACTGGAGAACAGAATTTCCTTTAATAAAAATTATTTTGACCATATTTTTTTTTTTATAAATTTCTATTTGGCAGCTGTTTTCATTTGCAAGTGAGGAAATGCCATTTGTTTTATATGCTGGGTTAGGAGAAGAAACCAAATCCTGTATTTCTTGAATAATATTGGTGATGCTCAGGTTATGTTTCTATTTCTTTTAAAACTCACTCAAAAGTTTTGAATAGCTGTTAAACCAGGCAGTCATTAACGGACAACTACATGTATGTATATTAATATGTAACCAATGAAAACATTGAAAAAATGCATGTACACTTTTTGACAAATATCAGTTTATATATCTAAGGAGTACAGGGCTGATATCAAGACTAAGAAAAAAGATTCCAATAGCACAATGCCCAAGTACAATTTCACCTCCAATTCAAAGAACAATACCCTGTTTTCCTGAAAATAAAACCTCCCTAGATAATAAGCCCATTGGGATTTTGAGCTCATGTGCTAAAATAAGCCCTCCCAGGAGGGCAGCAGCCATGAAGTGACCACACTCACTTCATGGCTCCTGCACTTCAAAAATAATAAGACCTCGCCAAAAATAAGGCCACGTGCTTATTTCGGGGGTCAAAAGAAAATAAGACCCTGTCTTATTTTAAGGGAAACACGGTAGGCTTGCCAAAACGAATAAAATTAACACTACGGTCAAGAGAAAGTCAGTGCTTTCAGCCTCTTTGACTAATGGAAACTAGATGAGCATCACTTTTTGTGTTAACTTAAAAACTCAGTATTCAAAATGAGGTGAGTGTTTAGAAGCTGTGTGGAAGCTGCTGTCAGGCCTGGTCTCAATTAGCCAAATGTTATAAGAAGCCATCAAATAACCTAATTTGCAGGAAAGGCTGTAGTTCCCTTCAACATTTGCCCCAATGCACAGGGACTTGAAAGCGGATAGTCTATGCAGCTGAGCAGGAAGCCCTGCCCTGTAACTGAGCATGGGTCTCCATAGAGTGCTCTCTCTCAGAGCCTCTGGGTAAAAATGTGAAAGTCAGAAAGAGGAGGTCAGAAAGTATACAAGAAGGGGGAGCGGATGTTCATGTCTAATCCTCTACTCTGTTTGAAGCTTCCCGTTCAAAGAAATGCTCAAAGAGGGTTTATGTAAATGATAATATTGTGCTGGAAGAAGCCCATCTTTAACTGATTTCCTGATCTTGGACGTGACGAAAAAATATTAAAAGCACTCCTATTGTATAAGATGTGCTTGGAGATATTGTAGGGATATGGCTACTTTGCACAAATAAGATTTTGTTGCTTCAATTATACAGTGACAATCATGTTTATGTGAATTCTAACCTAAAAATGCTTTGCTTCTGACTACAGAATTAAAAATACACTAATACTCTATGCCATGATTGCTACTCTTGGAAAAGCAATTTTCCTTTTTTCCCCTTTCCCTTAGCCAGTGCTCAATGCATTCAAAATGTGCTTCTGTGGGTCTCTTAACCTCTGTAGCTGATTTGGTGGTATGCTAGAGTGCAGGGGAAAGGAAAAATCTGATTTACTAGTGATAAATCGGTTTGTTGGATGCCATTAAATACAAATCACTCCTCGAAAAGGTTTTGCATTTCCACATGTATGAATTCATATTGTATCCCTAGTGAAACAAAAGACAAAAATAAACAATTAGTGAAGGAATTTTCTCCTGCCATAGCAAAATTATCCATATCTATTTCCAACAAACTCAAAATGGAGAAACATTAAAAAAAAAAAAAACCGAGGTACACTTTGTTAACCCTAAAACTCTTCATTCACCATGTAGGCCTACTATCATTTTATTTTTGTAACCATTGAATAAGTCCTTGTCTTTCAGCTCTGTATGTCAGAGTGAAAGAGAGAAGACAGACTGGAAGAGAAGGAGAAGAAAGAAATTAAGCTAAAGTGCCATTTAAAAAAAATAGTAAAAAGAATAATCAAAAGGGCAATTAAGGATGCAAAGAGTGGTCAACCACTACCTTCCATTCTGCTAGTGGAAAAGTATACTGTCTTAAACAGGTGTTTTTTTGCCTTATCACGGTGGTGTCACATGATGTATCAGGACATTTTCCCCCTTCATTAAACTAGGTGTGTGCTTGGCCAGCATGTGACACATCTGGCCCGCAGGACGCAAATTTGACAGCCCTGGTCTATAGAAACAAGGCAATGAAGGAACATGAACATGCTAAACAGGTAGTCCTTGAGTTACGAATGGAATTGACCCTGCCCATTCCATTTGTAACCCAACGATTTGTGGGAGTGAATCTCGCTCCCTCCTTTCCCCCACACATTCGCTAATCGAATGCGAGACTTGTTAAGTGCACATGAGGTATTTCAGGGTGAGGAAGGCCATGGGGAGGAGGGCAAAAACCACCCAAAGCCTCGCCAATCCCCTGAAATAGCTCATGTGCCTCACAATTGCTCCCCCCACCCACCCAACCTACTGTGCTGGGTTACTTACTATGCAAAGATCCAGCAAGCAGTCTTCTGCTCAGCCTCTCAGTCGTGTGTGCCTTTATAGTTTCATTTAGGCCTGCACAGGCATCGCCTGGAGCGTTGGAGAGCTGGATCATCCATTTTGGTTGGCAAAGTGCAGGACAAATGTTGCAGAGCCTGTGCAGTCATTCTTAAAGGCGAACAATTGCCGTAGTGCTGCACTACGTAGTGCGGAGTTACGGGACTTTGTAAACGGTAGGGAGTGCTTATCGTGTAGCTTCGAACATTCGCTAAGGGATTGCTTGTAACCCAGGGATTATCTGTAGTAGAAAGGGCATGCTTCAGTGCAACTAAAAATACTTATTATTACATCTTATACTGAGAGATGCATGGTTTCATCCAGTTCAATTTTGCCATATTACCCATTTTTTGTAATCTTTTTTCTTCATCATTTTGCATATTTTGCAGAAAAGTCAGGAAAGAAAGTGTATGTATTCTATGCATATAGCTCCTGACATATTTATCTTTTTAAATTGTATATTTTCTCTGAAGAGGCAGGAAAACAAGAGCAGTCTTTTTTCATCAAATATCAACACAATAAAAAATTATGTTCTGTGCTCTCTAACGTTTAAGGATATTTGATATTACAACTATGAAACCTAAAGGAACTGCAGCAAATGTTCCCCATTTTCTCCACAGTCCCTTTAAAAGCAGTTCTACTACTTTTCACTTTTTATTTCAGCTACTCCATTGGAATGTGGCATCATAATTTAACAACCAAGCAATAAAGCTTACCAGCCAAGCAACTTTTTTTTTTTTTTTAGTTTGCTAACTTTTAAAAGACTTTTCTGGCTGCTAATATCACTAAGGTGCTGGCTGTTAATATGTCTTAAGTGAAGACACCATGTTTGAATGTGTGAATTCAATCTCAAGGGCTTTTGGAATAAGTGACGGAAGCAAGAAATGTTATGTCTGAAGAAACCATGGTGGGAAAGAAAAAACATTATAGAGGTGTGGAGGGGGAAGACTCATGAGAGCAAAAGGAAAGAGAGAAAATGGGATGTCTTTATTTGTCTGAGTTCTTTTTAAAATTTCTACTCCTGTGGGAGTGGGATGGGGTTACGTGCTACGCTTGGGTGCATGCAGCATAACATTAAGGCCCATGGGTTTATCTTAACAATACTGACACCTGATTTCACACTGTAGGTTTGTTGAGAGTTAAGATAGATAGCAGTGGAGCTCGCCCACGGCTATGTGAGGTTTGTGAGCTAAGCAGTGTTATGTATCTCCCAGAGGAGTGCCATGCTTAGATGAAGCAGCCATTTTTCCTGAGAATTCTTGATTTCTTCATTTTAACGCTATGAGACCATCCATCTTACAACAAGACTTGCATGGCCATTTTGCTTATTGGTTTTTTTCCTGGATCTTCTGGTTTTACACACAGGAATAGCATTTAGATGTATGTGTAGCATAGCATTTTAGAGCAGCCTATGGGCCGTTTTGTAGGGACGTGGTGGCTCAGTGGCTAAGACGCTGATCTTGTCAATCAGAAAGGCTGGCAATTTGGCAGTTCGAATCCCTAGTGCTGCGTAATGGAGTGAGCTCCCGTTACTTGTCCCAGCTTCTGCCAACCTAGCAGTTTGAAAGCATGTAAAAATGGAAGTAGAAAAATAGGGACCACTTTAGTGGGAAGGTAACAGCGTTCCTTTTGCCATTGTGTGTAGTCCTACCAGCCACATGACTATGGAGACATCTTCAGACAGCGCTGGCTCTTCGGCTCTGAAATGGAGATTAGCAGTACCTCCTAGATTTGGGAAACCTTTATTTTTACTTTTACTTTTTAGGGGCAGTTTACAGTGTAACAGCATTAATTGCATTTTGCCTCCAATATCTGGGTCCACATTTTACTGATCTTGGAAAGATGGAAGGCTGAGTCAACCTTGAACTCTGTCAGGATTAAACTCCAGGTTTTGGAGAGAGTCTGGCTGTTATACTGCACATTAATCATTGTATCACCAGTGGTTAAAGTACAGTATTGCATGAGAGGACTTTCCAAATTTTGGACAACCCTATCATTCATGTGACTGAAATATCAGAATTATGATGCAGATCAAGGCATAGTGACTCTTTATGTAGTGCTAATTTTCATTTTCAAAGTAAAATTCCACAGGAATCAGTGGAACCTTGTTTGCATTGTTTGTAGTTAACCTGGTACAATAACAATATTTCATGATAGGAGTAGTAGTTCAAAATCTGTCAATGGTCCGTTTTTGGCCATTGACAGATTTTATCTTATCATGAAATAATGTCATTGTATCAAGTTATACTACAAACCATGCAGTACACCATATTTATTTGTGGTAAAATAATTTTAAATTCAGGAAGATGTACTTTAATGTTATAATATTATATTCTGCATTATGTTCTTTCTTTATATGTGATAAAATTGAAGATTCTTGAGAAAGATGAAAGAGAAGTATTTATGTATTCTGGTTAGAGGGGATGTTTCATACACATTAGAAAATATAGCATGTAGTATAGCATAACAAAATGAAATTCAATGGTGAAAAAAGTAAGGTTCTACATTTAAGCAAGAAAAACGAAATCCACAGGCACGGTATATATGGTACCTGGCTCAATAGTAGTAACTGTGAAAGGGATCTTG
>JAPKID020002669.1:0-13080 GCA_026931265.2 Tropidonophis doriae | reverse complement strand
GCTTTATTATTATTCTAGACAACTTAACAAAATGAAGAAGCTTTTTAAAATAAATGCTTGATCTGAAGAGGCCCAATGCTTTTGTTTTAAAAAGTGCTATTCTTTTAAATAGTAGAGAATAACTATACTTCCAGACACATCAATTTTAACAGCATCTGTACAAGTATAGTCTGAAATATAACACTACATCAGTGTGTATTGTCTGTACTGTTTGTTGCAAGAAGGCAAATTGCTGAGAGGTAGAGGCAGATATTTTCCCCTTGCTTTCCTCCCCAAAATCTAGGTGCGTCTTATAATTCGGAGTGTATTATATTCCGAAAAATATGGTATTTTTTTCTTGTGATTTTAAGACATAACTATATAGTCATCATGTTTTTGGCAAAGGATTGTCCAAACTATTAATCCACAGCATACATGTGTTCTCTATTTTTATATTCTTACTGTGTCCAAATATTAAGGTTTATTTTTAGCAAATCAATATGATGCACTTCAGCCATGAATATATGCTTTTTAAAAGAATATCTCCAGGTTATTTTAAAAGATGTTACTCAAGTTGTGTGTTACACATTTCGGTAGCAATTAAAGCAAAATCAATTCAAAGGCAACAAAAGTCTCATTTCGACCTAATTCTAAAATGATGTACTTATTACTGAGAGCAATATAACTATAGTTTCGAAAATTAACTCCATAATGCATTGATACGCAATGTAGCATGTGTTTCATTTCCCCCCCTTGCAGTATGATTTTGTAGAACTTTTGGATGGGAGCCGATTGATTGCAAAGGAGCAGCGTAACCTTCTTGAGACAGAGAGAGCAGGCAGACAGACAAGATCTGTTAGCCTTCATGAAGCGGGGTTCATTCAGTATTTGGATGCTGGGATCTGGCACCTGGCTTTTTACAACGATGGAAAAAATGCCGAACAAGTGTCTTTTAATACGATTGTTATAGGTATGTAGAGTATTCACAATGTTCTTTAAGAGTATTTTGAATATCACTAAATTTCAAACTTTCTAGTATAACCTTTCTAACTATACATAATTATTAAACAAGAAATGCAATGCCATGTTAATTAAAAACACAAGATATGAAATGTAGTAAAAATGTGACCTATAAAGCTTGTAAAAATTTATTCAAATATCCCAGATTTGTATTTAAATTGTTTTTTATTCTCTTGAAAGTACATATCCATTAGGTGTGATTTCTAAGAGTATGTTAATTTACTAACATTTATAGGTTATATAAAGAGGAATTTTCGCTGCTTTATTTCAGTGCACTGATTGCTGCCTGTTAGAATTTTCTTCTTTTGGTAATTTCAGAGTCTGTGGTTGAATGCCCTCGAAATTGCCATGGAAACGGAGAATGTGTTTCAGGATCATGCCATTGTTTTGCTGGCTTTCTTGGCCCCGATTGTTCAAGAGGTATATAAACTGTATTCTTTCTTTAATAAGTTCAAATAAGAAGCAGAAAAAAACAAGTAGTTACTAAGAAGCAAGAAAAAAGATTGTGAAGTACAACTTGTCAAGATGTACCTCTGCCTCTAAAGCTTGATTGAAAAGAATTATGTTAAGTTTTCTGTCATGTTTTATTTCACAGCAGCCTGCCCAGTATTGTGTAGTGGCAATGGGCAGTACTCCAAAGGACGTTGTTTATGCTATAGTGGTTGGAAGGGTACGGAGTGTGATGTGCCTACCACCCAGTGCATTGACCCTCAATGTGGAGGTCGTGGGATTTGTATTATGGGCTCTTGTGCCTGCAACTCTGGATACAAAGGAGAAAACTGTGAAGAAGGTAAATAAGCAAATATTGATTTAGGATTGAACTATTATGCTATACACTATATTCTACTACGGCATATTATTGATCTAAATAAAAGATAACATTAAGTAGATACCATGATGTTTTAATTTCAACAGAAACAAGTATTTCTGTGAGCTTCATTCATACATATAATCTTTCAAGCAGGTTAAATACAGAACTTAGAATATATATTCTAGAATAGTGAACTTTAATTGTTTTATTGATCTATAAGTGCTAATTAATCTGTTTTAAGAGCATTGAATGTAGAAAAAACTAAATTCTTGATAAAATACAGATTTTTTAAAAAATATATACTTTTAATCTTTATTAACTGAAAACTGAAATGACTGATTTAAGAGTATTAACACTACAGTTGCATAAACATTGTGTTGTATCAACTGAATAATTACAAAACTCTTTCTACTGGAGGAAAAAAAGTGTGGTCATTTTCACTGGATTTATTTAGACAGAGAAAGCACAACTTTCCACTCTCAATCAAATTGATTTTATTGATCAGCACACACAAAGTAATACAATTAAGTCTCTGGAATTAAATTTTCAGACCATTGACCCTACAAGTGTAACATTTTATTGAGTCAAATTGCTAAATTAAATCTCATCATCTAAAGCACATTAAAGGGAATTAAGAAAACTAGAGCTGTGCAACTCATTTATTTCCTAAATAGACTGGGTCAGCCTGTAAGCCGCCTGCTTTTTTGGATCGGACAAGTACATTTCTAGGTTGGATTAATTTCTCTTGTCTTTTTGCATTTATTCCTTCCCTCCTTCCTTCCTTCCTTCCTTCCTTCCGTCCTTCCTTCCTTCCGTCCTTCCTTCCTTCCTTCCTTCCTTCTTCTTCTTTTTTTGCCTACACATAGCCAAAGTCTCCCTAACATCAGCAAAGAATTATTGTGATATGTGAAAAAGGAAAGCAACAACTTTGTCTTTTCTCCATTTCATGGAGAATATTAATTTACAAAGCAGACAAAATAAATATCTAACGGAACATTTGTTATGAACAGTATAAATTGAATAACTGCATTGTTCTATTAATATTCAAAGATGCTTAAAGAATAAGAAATGAATAAGAGGGTATTAAAAATAGTATGCCATAACTGGGGTCTAAAAGTAAAAACTGGTGTCCAAAACTGAAATTTAATCTTGTTAGAAAACTGAAGAAAAATAAAAAATGGAAGGTGTAAAAGATATTTGGGGATTTAAAAAAGTAATTAAGATTTTATGGTTGTATGATAGATTGTGAGTCAATGCAGATTTCTGTTCAGAATCTTCTGAAGTTTATAGATTCATACAGTGTAACTAGGCTCAGCTCCCACCTTTTAGTTCATTTCCAAAGTGACACAGCATTAGCGAGCTGACAGTATTTTCTATTTTTATGTATTATATTGTATTTAACTTGTCTATAACACTTATTCATATATTTCCTTTGGCTGGAGGATTACTCATTGGGACATATCACGTTGTCTAGTTTTCAGCATAATAGCTTTAAAGTGCCCTTTTCTTTAAATTCAAAATCAATATTGCAGAAAGAAGGTTCTCTCCTTTGATGGGATCAAGCTCTTCAAGGCAAATTCAGCAAAAAAAGAACCACTTAAATTTCCAGAAATATCCTTATTACTAGTATGGAATTATAACAAAACTTGAAAGCCTATCAAAATAGTTCTTCACCTCAACCTATACCTAGCATAATTAAGACAGAGTAAATTAGTCCTTTCTGACATTCTCTCCTCTCAGGAATTATTTTAGTAACTGTCAGGCTCCTTTTGCCATGTTCCCAGAGTCTATTAGATATTTTATGAGAGGTCGACATTGTCTTCTCTGCTGCACCATCCAAGGACTCAAAAAATTGCCCAGCATGGGCTCAGAGCATCCTAAACTATTTCTGCTGCCTAATCACAAGCAGTGAAAAACGAACTGAGTGTGTTACACACTGTGATTCACTCTAATATCTGCTTCAGAGCCTTGCCATATTCATTGTTTTAGATATTGGGCAGTTGCAGAATGTAAATCTACCACTCAGTACTATGCAATCTTAAGGGTGATTTAGAGTTGCCCACAACTACCTACAGTCGTCATCACATGCCTATGCTGCAAAAGGGTTGATGGGTAAGCAGAGGTTGCAAGATGTTCGAGTGGGCAGGACCAACAGCAGAGAAAACCCTTCTCCTGGATCCTGCCAACCAGAATAATCAGTCTGACAGGACCTGCAGCATGCCTCCTCTGCTGGCAGAAGTGGTATGGGTCAATGCCAGTGAGGTGAGATGGTTCCTCAAGTAACCTGGGCCCCTGCTATGAAGGATTTTAAAGGTGATCACCAACACTTTGAACCCACACCTGGAAGCAGTGCACCTGGTAACCAATGCAACTCATGGAGCAGTGGTGTTACTGGGGTCATTTTGGGGGCCACTGAAATTACCCATGCTGCTGTACTCTGTATCTGCGGCAGCTTCTGAAAGCTCTTAAGAGTAACCCACGTGGAGCATATTACAATAGTCCAGTCATTTAGCAACTATCCAAAAATATGATAGTGCAGTCCCTCAGACACATGATCATCATTACAGACACTAAGCAGGTACACAAAAGGAAACACATATCTAAAGCAGTAAATTTAGTTACAAACCAGTTAGCACAGTCATGGTCAATTTGCTTTGGCACTGATTTTAGGTCCCAGTTGTAGTCGCTAAACAAGGACTACATGTAGTGACCAATTTTTAATTCCAAAATAAATATATTTGTTACTAATCTGACTGTATCACTCTATGTAGAGAGGGTTTTTCAAGCTTTTCTTTCTTTACATCTATTTTCTTTCTTAAATTTATTCCTCCTGAGCCTTTCCATCACCAAAGAATCATTCAACTGAAAGATGCTTTCTCTCTCTAGATGAGTTTTAGCACAGAAGACAAATAGAATCAGCTACTATGTAAATTGTACTTCATTCTTTCAGCATAGATTTTGGGGATATCGGGAAATTAAACATATGGGGACATGAAAGAAAATTAGGGAGGACAAGTTTAATATGATATTAAGTTACCAACCATTTCTGTTTTAGTTATTTAAAGATTTTATTTATTGACCATCTTGCTTATGTAACTCTCAGTCCTGTTACATATTCCATGACAGAAACATATCTGTCTTTTTCTAGACCTCCTAATTATTAGAACATATAGCTTTGCATTATGTTATCCTGATGTTATCTCTGAGGATGAGCTTGGGTTTCCTCTTCATTTTTCAGTACCTAGTGAGATTCATGATTCCTTTTTTTAATCTATTCATGTGTAATATGAGGAATATAGCTGGCAAAAAATAGTAAAATTTACAGAGGCCAACCTTTTTTTTTCAGCTGATTGTTTAGATCCAGTCTGTTCAAATCATGGTGTATGTATCCACGGAGAATGTCATTGTAATCCAGGTTGGGGTGGTAACAACTGTGAAATACTAAAGACAATGTGTCCGGACCAATGTTCTGGCCATGGCACGTATCTACAAGAAAGTGGCACTTGTAATTGTGATCCTAATTGGACTGGCCCTGATTGCTCTAATGGTAAGAACTTTGGAGAAATTATTTTGTGATAATAATATTAAAAACTTCCAAGATTCTGTAGTGCTGATTTGATTAATTTATAAATTCCACTAAAGCTTAACATCAATGTAAAATATTAGCAAGACTAACAAGAAAGTTTTTATTTTCCATAAACAGTTTCTTGTATCAACAACTATAGTTAACCTACTTACAGTTCGCATTAGTTATTGTTAGTTTTAACTTATAATATACAATCTGAAAATTGCTCGGAGTACAGCTGCCAAAATAGTTTTATATCAATGGCCAAATGTTTAAAATATTTACCTGTGACAGTACTTCTTATATATGCTATAGCATCAATAGCATCAGTTGAATTGATGTTATACTGTACACTTAAATGTTTTCATATTAGACTATCATAACATAAGCTACTCTTCTCTCATTGCCACCAACAATAGTCAATGTGCAGGAACGAAATATGAAGAAAATTTGCTAGGTTCCGCTTTAATATGATAAAATTGGCAGAAATGCAAACAAAAGCCTAAAGAACATAATTCCATATATTTCAAAGACAACTTGAGCTATGTTCAGGCTTTCAGAAAATATATGAGAAGACAGGAAATATGAATATATATTTTGCCTCGATGCTTAGTTTCAGGAAGTTCTGCAAGAAAACATTAAGCACAGAAGAACCATATGATCTTGATCCAACTTTCCATGTATGTGTTCATCAGTTCCACTCCACATGATCAGTTCATCTTCATTCAGATCTATTATATCCTTTCCCTTTTTTTCTTAGTGTCACAGATACATATCTAGTTTCCTTTCATTGATAGTGACTTGTTAGTTTATGCTCTTTAAAATTTATACTCATGACATTCCAAGTCAATTTTTTCCAAATCCCATAGTCATTATCAGATGGGTTAGTAAGTATTGATCTTGCCACTTGGCATGACTTAGATTTAGCAAGGATTTTGCATTTTTTTAGAACGATAAAAGGGTGTTATCAGTCTTAGTCATATCCATTTCATATGTAGCATTCCCAGTTGACAATAAGGACACAGTACTGTATTTTTACCTAAAATTTAATCAAAGCTTTCATCCCAGACATTCTTAATCTAAAAATTAACTTGTAAACTAGCATACATTTGCTCATATTTCATCAATTAGGAAATTTCAAATAACGTAAAAAGTTCAAAAACTTTAAAAAGTTATTTGCAATATTCAATTAATTTCAAAAGTAGTTTACTTTTGAAATTAATTGAATGTTGCAAATAGCTTTTCAAAAACATTAAGAATTATGTTATTTGAAATTATTTCCATCCAATCAAATAAAGATGTTTCAGTTTAGAAAAATTGTTAACATCCCAAAGAAGATAAGTATAAGCTCTTTTGTTCCCTTTTCCTTGGTGGTTGTCCATTAATTAGCTCTCCAATTCCAGTTTTTCTAAATTAACCCTAATTAATAAGCTCATTACAAAGACTGGCACACCTTGCTTTAAAGCAGATCTGCTAAAAGCTGATAAACACCTTCTCTTTAATGAAAAATTGATTAGACTGGGAAGAAAAGGCAAGTCTTTGGAAAACGAGGGTATTCTGAAGTTAATCTATCCAAACATCTTATAACAAAAAAAAATCCAATTCATAACATAAAACATGATAGGAGGAAAGCTTTGCAGGTCAATATTCATTCTGACACATATACTGTCAACATATTTAATTGTACATTTGATGTTCTACAGTGCTTTGAAATAGATAAATTAGTCAAGGTGAATGAATCTTTTTCAGTCTTTTATGTTTTTTTACACCTCAATATCAATCACAAATAATTTCTTTTTAGGATTGGTGTTCTGGTTTATAAACAGGAAATTGTTCCAGGAGACTTTAACTGTGTCCTTCGATTGTGTTAGATTGTATTTTTCATGAAAACAAAAGAAAAAACCAAGTATTTTTTTATGTTATGCAGAGTAATATAATTATGTACCCTTTATTGTTCAGGCAGTTAGTTGCATTTTCCTGTATCATAGTGAAATTTAAGTTAATCATCCCTGCATATCCTTCTCTTCTGTCACTTAAGACATAAAACTGTTAGTGCTCTAAAGCAAATTTCCAAGTAACAAACATTTATCATACTCAGTATAAAGGTCATTAACATTGTACAATTAAGACTTCATTGTTCAAAATGGTTCTATTGATCAGTAATTGTATAAGGCCTAAAATAAATGGAACTTTGGTATACAAAAATGGCAAGAAAAAACACAACTTATAATTATAATCAAGAGAAAGGTTGCTGTATAGATATAAGCTTTGTGCCAATCTCAAATATTCATCTCCCCCCCCAAAAAAAAATCTTGTCACAATGATACAGTATAGGATGTTACAGTTTTTAAAAATAATAAAGAAGATTCATCTCTGAAACATTATTTTGCTACTTGTATATTGCCTGTACAAAGCCTTCATACTTAACAGTTTTGAGATTAAAAATTCCATACATTTATATTAAAAATGCAACTACTGCTCTTTTTAAAAATAACATGAGGGTCAGAAACCCACCTCATCTTAAGAAAAACATCTGTGTGGAATTTACCACTGGTAGTGTTACTTAACTCTCAAAAGTGCCTGAGTTAACTGAATGTAAGCGAAAGATATGTATGATTCTAAAATCTGATGAATTCACATTGTATAGTATTTAAAGTCAAATATTAACATTGTAGTATTTTAACTTTTAAGTGTTTTAAAAACTTATCTTTGCATTACAATCTCCTGTTTTTCAGAACATGTAACACTATTTACTGAAAATAATCTAAAAAGACTCATAAATTTACACAAAATGTATAATTTGCACCAGTGAGGTTAAAACAAATTTCGTTGTAAACAAGCACAATCACAATAAAAATTATACTTACACTTATTTCAGAGTACTCCTAAGCAATATGCATAAAAATGGTCACTTATTGAATGAACTCTAAGCTAAGTGAAGAAATCAGTAGAGAGATATTACTAGATCTGCTGAATAAATAATCAAGTGTTAGGAAAGGTATAACACCTGAATCACTTGAAATAAATTGCTTGATTTAATTTTCGAAGAGTTTATATAGCCGGATTTTGGATTTAACTAATTACTGTGCTCTTTCTCCTTTTTCCTTCTTCATTCCCTTTTCATCTGCCACATTCTTTATTCCTGTCTCAGAAATCTGTTCTGTTGACTGCGGTGCTCACGGTGTGTGCATGGGTGGAACATGTCGATGTGAAGAAGGTTGGGCTGGAGCATCTTGCAATCAAAGAGCATGCCATCCTCGGTGTGCTGAACATGGCACTTGTAAAGATGGGAAATGTGAATGCAACCAAGGCTGGAATGGCGAGCACTGTACAATTGGTATGTTAGCAGAGAATTCTCAGTACTTAATTTAAAAAGTATGAGTCTTTCTGAAATTGAATATTGTTTATTGAAGCTTATTTCTTCAACATAATATTTTCACTTACATCTTTGTAAAGAAATATGGTTTTTTAAAAAGAAAAAAGAATGCAAGTATATAATGGAAATAGCCTTTGTAAATAGCTTGTCCCAGATACGAAGGGCAAGAATTTCATTTTACATTTACTACATTTTTTGTTTAGATTCAGAAGATAATATTAGAGAAAATTTGCTTTTACTGCTTGGTAAAGCTCTTAAATCTGTAGCTAAATGATTCAATGTTCATTTTCTTTTTCTAATTTTAGGCGATAATAGAATGCCTAATATTAATGTTAGAAAAGGAAAAATACTATATACAGTATAAGGAAATATGAAAGTTGGCTGCAAAATAGCCTAGTGGCCTGATCTTATTTTTGTTGTTTTGTTAGCTAGCATAATGAATTATGTAGGATTTCTATTTCAGTACTGAAAAATTGAAAATGTGCTGCCTTTCACCACTTTCATTTATAGCTTTTTTTAGGAGTAGATATCCTGTGTTTTACATCCTGAAATAAAAGAAAGTAGCCTTTGATTAGTAACACAATATAAAAAGTACTTTTCCCTAGAATTCATTTAATATTTGTTTCTAAAAGCTAGTCTTTGCCTAAATAAAACTTGCATCTCCAGCCTCAGTCATTAACCATCATATAAAACATCAGTGAAAAAAATGCCACAGCAATTCTTCACATTTTCTCCATATGTCTTTTTCTTATAAATCTATGTGACATAGATTATAAATTATTGTCCTCACTAACCTTAATAGCACACTGCTAGTTTATAGTTGTTTAATGGATTATCTGCTCTTGTACAATTTTTTCCAATGCCTTTGACAGAATACACTGTAGAAGTAGCCTTATTATTTTCATCTATTTATTCCATGTGCTTGTAATTATTCCACTGCTGCTTTTGCAACACAACATCAAAAGTTTTGGATAATAAAATAATTATTATAATGTTGTAGATAGCACAGTAACTTAGCTTGGGCTTCTGTTATCTGCACAAATTACCTGGTATGGCTTCTGTTATTCTGTTAATAAGCCTATAATTCTCAACATTATATCAAAATCAGCTAGTTAATTGAAGGTTATAAATTCTGCAAAATGCTATTCACACAAAATATATTATCATGTTTTGGATATTTCAGATCCAATTTTATTTTTTTAAAATACACCTTTTATGATTTAATATCATCAGTGCACCTGTATTGCTGTGTATATATTGGTAGCAATCACATAAAATACAGAATTGATAGAAAAGTAAACACAGAATCAATTGGATGCAAAATATATCTGCTAAGAAGAACCATTTGGATAAGTATGGTAGTACACATAGAGAAAGAGAAGACTGTACAGAATAAAACATTAATAAGACAAAAAATAGTATCTGACTCTTTAAATTTTCAGTAAATCTGCATAAAGTAACCTGGTAATTGTCATATTATATTTTATTTCTGATAAAAGCTGGTAAAACTGATAATTATAACCCTAACCCTAAATAAAAACAGATTATATATTTCCACAATTAGAGACACTTCATAAACCAAATAGTAGAATGCAACAAAAATAATACATGCATCAGTGGAACTTGGGTGCACTGACTATAGGTTCTAAGAAATGGTAAAGTGTGAGACTATAATTCTGTCCAGACATCAAATGCATCAGTTTATTTTAATAATGTTTAACAGCTAATTCCTAGCAGTTAGCATTTCATTTTCAATTTTTTAAACCTAATGGCTACCAAACATTCCAGGAACCTTAGCGCAGAGTAGAGGCATGCTGACTGGCATGCCTGCATTTTTTTTCTGAACAAAGCATGTCTTTGTGATCAGTAATGATCTTGCTTCCCAATGCAATAAAGAACTGGAATGAAAACAAATAGCTGCTCTTTTGTAGTTTAAAGGAATTAGGATTTCCCTATGGCCAGATTACCATTTGAATTGCCTGCATATACATGAAAATCAGTGTAGCTCAATAAACAACTTGATGTTTAAAGCACTATTAGTGGAGAACACCTCAAAGGACTACCTTTCTTTAAATTGGAGACATGGGATTTGGGGGGCTTGGTAATATGTGGCATCCTGCATACAAATAGAGCATCTAATTGAAAATGAGGCAGAAAGGAAATTAAACATTAAACATTAAAAAGAAATAGAAGTTCTCACTTTGTACTACAATTTGCAGTCTACTAGCACAATATGTATTGTTGCATTGTGCATGGTTAAAGCTTTAATCCAAATTAATATGATCATGGAGCGTCCATGCTTCTTTTCCAACATTGGGAACATGCTTACCCATTGTTCAATGAAACAGTGCTGTTTATTTTTCCAAAACGAAAGCTATTTTTGTGGGGGAGATGAAGCAGGATGAACCAAATTGTAGAAAAGAGAAACAGAGTGGCATCATATTCTTACATGCTAAGTTTGCTGCATCAGTTGAGAAAGCAACAGATCATAAGGCACTGGTGATGGTGACAATACAAGGACATTACTACTGCTGCAATTGTATTCATGAATCCTTTCTTTGAACTGTTGTGTCCTTTCAAGCTTACTTTCAAATACCTATTATTCAAAAGTCTAGGCCTGACCCACATATAAGATATAATTGAACAAATGGAGCAATTTGTTACTCATTGTTTCAGAGTATAAACATCAACATTTATTTTAAAGAATTGTACTGTATTTAGCAAGGTCTTACACTTCTACAATAAACAATAAGAGGTTTGACAACAAAAGAGGACTTTCTAGTTATGAAGCACAAGTCTTTTGTTTGTGATATTTAAAATGCTCAGTGCATTTCCTTCTTTTAGAGATGTTACATTTCTCAGATTTTAAAATAATGAAGGCCTAAATGGAGGAAGAAATCCATATTTCTTCTGCTCATTGTCCAAAAAAAGGTTTCTTTCTGTATTTTGCCTACATATGTAAACAAAAGTTTTGATCAGAGCAAACTACACCCATTTTTATACATCAGTTTCACACCTCATTCAAGTTTAAGAATACATTAAATAATCTACAATTACAAAATAAAGTTTTCTTTATTTCTATTTATGTTATCATATTTTTTCAATTCTGTGAGAGATTTGGAAATAGATATAATATAAACATCTGAAATTATTTAAATTTGGCTATATCAGATATATATCAGAAATTTTAAGAGTATTCGTGAGACAATATTTGTATTAAATAAATTGTTTAGCAGGATAACATCATAACAATCTTGCTTGTGTTTTTGTTGTTTATTAATCTATGTCTTTAACTGTGAAATAGTTTCATTTAAAAAGTTAAAAACAAGCAAGATAAATGCTTGTGGCTTAAATATAAACAAATTTAAGCTTGAGGAATGTCAGTCAATTTCATTTTAAAACATAAGCTCATATCGATGCATAACTTCAGTTCAAAACCACCAAGTGCTTGTCCATCTAGAACCAATTATCAGACATTGTAACTAAACTAACAAATCTTGCTCATAACTGCGGGAGTGTAAAGCTTCAAGGGCGTCCCACTTTAATAGAAATTTGAAATTGTTTATGGAAACAGAAGGTTATCCATTGATAGAATATGCTTGCAACGTACAGATAGTCCTTGAGTTATAAACACAATTAAGCCCAATATTTTTTTTGTTAAGTGAGATATTTCTTAAGTGAATTTTACAACATTTCTTGCCACAGTTGTTAAGTGGTTATTACATTAGTATCCCAATTGTTAAGTGAATCAGGCATCCCCATTGATTTTGGTGGTCAGAAGGTCACAAAAGGTGACCACATGACGCTGGAACACTTCAACTGTCATAAATACATGCCAGTTGCCAAGTGTCTGAATTTTGTTCATGTGATCATGGGGTTGCTGCAAATGTTGGAAGTGTAAAAATGATAATAAATCACTTCAGTGCCTTTGTAACTTCAAATGGTCAATAACTTGATTGTTTAAGTCATGGACTGCCTGTAGTCATTTAAGACCTACAGTATAGTTTAACTGTTAATTGCAGAAATTTTGTTCCAATTTATTTATGACATTTATCAGGTGAAGATTGAGCATTTATATTATTTTAAGTGGCTAAAAGTGTGTGTGCACGCTCACACACACATTTGAAATTAATTTTTTATACAAATTGTAATTGTCTTCATTGTTATTATTCCAATAAGAAGGCTAAACTGAATGGATTGATTTGGTTTTCCTGAAGCCTATTTCTTAATATTTTCTCAACTAGGACACACAATGAAGCTAATTAGTCTGAGTAATATAAACTGCCTGGAAAAATAGGAAGAAGCTGGAAGGAATAGATAATGGGGTGG
>JAPKID020002668.1:0-13080 GCA_026931265.2 Tropidonophis doriae | reverse complement strand
AGCCAAAAAATGGTTAGCCAACACTGCTCTAGCCAGTGTGAGTATGGATAGCTGATTGGGGTGTAATGCTAGGGAACTCCAGGTCCAAAAATTTCTTGAAAGCACAAGGTTGGAGAAGATGCTCTCTATTCAGTCTCAATAAAATGATGTTTTCTAGTTATATCCCAGCCGTTGTGGATCATCGTGGAGGAATGCCTTGCCATGGGACTTTCCTATTGCATCAGGTATTTCCTGTATTCTTCTTACCAATTCCTAACTCTAACCCTATTCTAAGCATAAGGTAAAAACAATATTGTTTTTATTTTAGAAAATGAATTGTTAGATACAATTTTTGGAGAATGGGCATCTTTCAAGAATATGGGACTCAGAGCATTTAAAAACATTTTTGGTGTATTTGCTACTTCATTGAATAATCCTTCATATGTCGGACCTGAATGGGAAAACCGGATAGGGTTCACTATCTTTTTGGATTCTATAATCTATTATTTTGTAAATATTCTTTTTTGTTTTTATTAGGATCATAAGTTTGATTAGCAATCTACTTAAAAAAAAGAATATCCTTATAAATATACATTCTGTAAATATAAACGAACAGATTTATTTTTTAAAAAACTACATTTTTGCTTCAACACAAAGTGAACAAAGTTGTAGTCAATTTTCAGGAGACACACCTAATACTTTTTTCTTTATACAGTAGAAATATAAAATATCTGCTGACTTTTTCTCTCTTTAATTATATTGCAAAAGTCCATTGTCCATTTATTAGGGGAAATCAGTCCCTTAAAATTACCTGTTAAAAGTGTTATTTGTTATTTTTTTTTAAAAAGAAATCATAAAAAAAGAAATAGAAATGTAAATTTTTATTCAAGATTTGATTTTCTTTTTTCTAACTTTTTCTCTGGTAACCTTTTAGAAATATATGAGATTATTTCAGTATTTCTAGTAACTATGTTGCTTTATTCAATAATCAGTCCTTACTTATAATTGTAACTTTATAAATTACAATTATAATTCTGTTCTAATTCTGTTGAGAATTCATTCCTTTATTACATATTCGTTGTGAGCTGAGTTTGGTACAAGACAGTCAGTTTATAAATGTTTATAATTATATATATTGGAGGGATTAATGTCCACTATATAATAAAATTTACAAAAGCTTATTGAGAAAACTTCCTTCTAATAATTCCTATTTGGAATTGGGTCGCATGATTTGCTGGCTGGACCGTGTGCACATAGCTCGATATCTGTGAATGGTGGGCTGACGGGCAATTGCACACATGCGTGTCGGTGCACTATTTGCATAAGTCGAGCTGCACAAGTGCACGCCAGCCCGACGGTCACACGGCCCAATTGCCCTCTCCCCACCCAGCGAGGCTACCAAGCCGCAAAGGTTGGGGACTGCTATAATAATATATCCAAAATTAATTCTAAATGGAGCTTCAGTTCAGAGAGCACTTTTTCTGTTTCAGTCCACAAAAACCTTTGAAATTTGCTTTCTAGTCTTTTTGTAGTCATGGGTATGCTGCATGTGGTCTTTGAGATTTTCTGAACTATAATTCCCAGCTGCTCCAAAATCCACATTTGCTGGGAGGTGTAGTTTAGCAACATTTACAAGACCACATTTTTCTCTTCTCAATTTTATATTGTGTGTCCTGCACTCTGCATATAAAGTTTTCAATAAGACATTCCTTTCTAAAAAAAATAAAATCTTAACATACTATTTTTAAACTATGTTTTTCAACAAAAATATTTTCTATATTTTTGTTCAACAAAAATATTAATGTATATTTCCTCTGGCCCAACTGTTTCCTTTTTTGCACCGTGACTTATGGGAGTTGATGTACTTCCACTTAGGATAATACTTTGCGCGTACTATAGATTTGGGCAAACTCTTTGGGTCTGGAGGTTGGCTGTGAGATACCTTTTCTCACTTCTGCACCATCTGGGAGCCATAGCTGGTATGGCTTATGATAGCTTCATATCAGTGGAGTGCGCAGACTCATAATTTTCAAGATGACACTGGTTATTTTCTTTCTTTGTTTTGTTCTATGGTTTAGTGTAGGCCACCCAGAGCTGCAGGTTATGTGGCAGTCATACAAATGTCATAAATTCATAAAGTTTATCATTAATGGTGTTTTATCTGGTTGCTTCTGGAGGGCAGGATATTTGCTTAGCTTTTTAAATACAGTTCTTATAACTGCTAACTTTATTACTTTCCCGTATGATGGATATCAGGGTATCCAAAGGAGGATTACAGTCACCTTGGTGCATGAGACAGGAAGCCACATCCGCTGGAAGGAAGTGAGGGAGCTGGTTGTGGGTAAGCAAAATATTTGTTCTATATCCCAATCAATGTTGAAGTTATACAGTACATCTGAACTAAGCAGTCTCAAATGGCAGAACAACATCACTGATTTTTAGAAAAGCATATGGATACCCATGCTATGTAAAGAGAATTAAAATAGAGCTTTTAATGATATAGCATTTGAGCATTTTTTTTTATTTTTTGTAACAAGTTGTTCATTTTGCTAAACAGAACCTGTATATGGATGTTTTATAGGGTATCTCCTCTGTAGCCTCCAAGACAATAGTGGGATTACTACTGGTTCTGTGGGGGTGGCTTGGTGGGGGTGGCAGGGGAAGGTTACTGCAAAATCCCCATCTCCTCCCGATCAGCTGTGACTTGGGAGGCAGAGAATATATGGGGGTGGGGCCAGTCAGAAGTGGTATTTACCAGTTCTTCGAATTAATCAAAATTTCCACTACCGGTTCTCCAGAACTGTTCAGAACCTGCTAAATACCACATCTGCTCCAAGAGTCTTTTGGATTACAATAGGATAGAAGTATTTTGGAATAGAACTATGTTTGATGATTAAACAAATCTCCTTTGATACAGTTTGAAGGATGGACCAGAACTTTGCATAGAAAACTGGATGATGCATTACATTGACAGAGTTTGAGAGATTGTCAAATTACAGTGATGTGATTGATTCACGGTCTCTTTCTTCTAAGAGGAGCATAGCTCAGTTTGGTAAAAAGTATGACAATATCCCAACAGTATGATTTTTTTTCAGTTCTCATCATAATAAGCAATGATGAGTTTAAAACCTAGAGAATAATTTCACTTTATAGATATACTGTATTGGGCAGTTTGCAAACTGCAGGCCTTATGTAAGTCTTTGAACTCTTGCATATGGTTAGGACATATGGCAAGCTGGAGACTTCATAAAAAATGACTACAGTGAAAATATGGCACATATGGATGAATCTTCCAACACTCTGCCTTCTGCCTCCCATCATGTTGAAATGGAGAGCGGAGAGAAAGCTGTGTATGCATCGCTCCAGATCTTCCATTCATATTTTGGAAAAGACTTACCCGATTATGATTTAGATGTTTAGAAATATACTTACTCTAATTCACCTGCAACAGTATACGGAAGATAAAATGTATGCGCTATCCTCTATTTGTAGGTCGAATCCGGAACACTCCGGAAGGAGATGAGTCCCTCATTGACCCCAATATCCTCTCTTTGAATATCCTCTCTTCAGGATACATCCGGCCCTCTCAGGATGATCGGTAGGTCTCTCAGAATACTCAGCTAATTTGGGTCAGTCATAATACTTCTATATGTCTGGTACCGTATGTGCCCAGTGGAGTGAAAAGCTTTTTCCCTGAAAGACTCTTTACACAGTCAGTAGATCAAGGTTCTGACAAAGCTAGCAAGAAAGAACACGACAAAATTGCACACAGAAAGGGATAATGGCTTTCCTCCAGTATTTTTTTTTTCATGGATAATAGTTTAAGAGACTAGTGCAACAAAGGAAGTTGCCTAGTTTAAACAATTAAATCATTGATTTGTCTAGTCTGGTATCGTTTCCTCTGGCAGAAAGTTTCATGTGTCTGTGTCTGAGGTCCATCTTGCCCCGCACTTATCCATGTGTCCCTTTTCTTCACTTCAAAATATTATTTTAAGATATATTATTTAATAATAAATGGAAATACTAGAAACAACCTAGGACCTCACAAATGGGTAGCAGTTACATGAGCCTGGAGGACTGGCATCTCTCCACATGCAGAACACTGGCATTTCCAGATTTAACACTGCAGTTTGAATGGAACCACCCTTCTCCAAAATTTCAATAATGGCTATAGGGATACGTTACAGATTCTTCCTATTTTGCAAAACTTATTTTTTTTTAAAAGATACTTGAGAAAATTAGAGGGTGGAGTGTGAAGCCCTTTCTTGCTTCCCTGGGTCTGGGCCCTGCATTAATATGAGAGGCTAATGGTAAAAGATAACACAGTGTCATTAACAAAGGGGTGATTTATTATTCTTAAGGTGAAAGACATGGATGAGTGAGTAATGCTATTCTGTTAGGAAAACAAAATACAGGAGTCAATGTGATATCTCATTCAATCATCTTTTTCTGAAGATTAGTTTCTCTTTCAGTACCTCCTACAGTTGAGACCAAGTTATTATGATCAAATAATCCTGAGTCTATTCCTCAACATTAATCTCAATTCAGATGTTTAAACATGTCTGATTTTTACAACCCTCTGAAAGAATATATGGGTGAGTTGGGAAATGATGGTGAGTCAAGAAACAAAACAAGGTGTAAGTATATCATGGAAAAGAGCAAAGCTGGTGAAGGAATATGTGAAAAGGAAAAAGATTGGTTAAAGTCATTCCAGTCCAGATTTTTCCAATCTGGTGTCCAGATATATTAAAACTATAATCTGCAAGCAACCTGAGCAGAGTTGGGAGAATGATTGTTCAAAGACAGGGAATAGGCAACCTTTGGGACCATTAGACACAATTTAAATGGTTAAGGCACATCAGTTGCAAAGTATCTCTTCCCTGAGGCTAGCCAGCTCTCTTTTTTCTCCTTTCTTTATGGAGAAGATCCTCTCTATTATTCCAGCTTTCTTCGTTCCTTTTTTTCTGGGTAAATGATCACATCCCAACGAACACTGTGTTGCATCCATCCTCCACGATTGTTTTCTCCAAATGTCAATAAAACATGTGAATGTAGTTCATAACTATAAAGATGACTGTTAGAACTGGTTGAACTAAGCACACACCCTCCCATTTAATTAGTTTTTTAAGTTTTGACTGGTAGATATCAATGAAAACATTGATAGGGATATTGATGCCCTGTGTATCCTTGAGCATCAATTCCATGTGTTTGATGGTAATATAAAAATATATTCTATTCAAAAGGAATTTTCTCTTCCAAACAAACTAGCAATAAAGTAACAGAAGAAAATAAAACAAAACAAAATAAATCAGGAAAATAAAGCCAAATGATGCACAACAGTGTTGTTCCTTTTACTAATATTAACCAAGACCTTTAGTTTTGATTAAGTTGAAGTAGATACAATTTATATAAAGACGTTTGCAGATGTCAGCTTTTTCAGTGACAATAATGGCCAACCTATACACAAAAATAAAAGAAAAAAACTTATAAGAAATTTACCTATTATCAAGAACAATTATGATTATTGGAAGCTATTGTTCCTAGGTTTATTTAGTGGTTGCTGTTACTCCTACACTAATCTTGACAGCATACTTGCTAAGCAAACTTCTGTTTTACAGGATCCTGGCTTGTCAACAGGCAGTCATCTGTAAAATCAATTATTAAAACTAATATTAGGAAGTATTCCTAATTGTATGCTGGATTTTGCATCGCAGAATGAACACAATCAATCCTGGTCATGCAATATTTCTTTTAACCCTGGTTCCTGAGCTTTCTATCTCAGCCTCCCCTGACCTGGTGCCCTCCAAATGTATTGGAATATAAATCCAGAATTCCTATTCAGCATGCTGGCAATTCCAATTCTATGACTTGTGAAGGAAATTGGGTTGAAAAAGGCCTCTCTATTACATATTCTAGAAGTGGTATTTTTTTAAACATTTTTTTCCAAACTCTGCAACTCTTGGCAGGAAACTCAAATGTGATTCTTTTCGGTATGTTTCAGGATTGGTTCACCATTTGATTTATTTGTAACATTTATTAACCAAGTGCCCTGTTATGGTGTTCAAAGCAGCAGCCTTCATTAAACCCAAATTTCTAAATTCTCATAAACTGCAAAAAGTCTATTGTTGAGGCTTCTGAGCATTGCCAAAGAAGTACGAAAGATTAGGAACCACCGGTAGCTGCTCCTTCCTCTTCATGCCTTTTTCTCCTGTATGAGCATTATTCTTAACTGCCTGAATGGATGAAAACAGAATTGATGGCTGGCATCTTAAAGTTGTCAGCAAGGCTGGCCAGATTTGGCTGAAGGAAAAGAATAATAAAGGGTCTGTCTACATGAAGAGCCTTTCCCAACCTGATGTGTTCCCAATCAAAGACTACAATTGTTGTCATTCCAAGGTAGCATTTTTATCTTGGGGCAGCAGGAGTTGTAATCTGATCCCATCTGGATTGTATCAAGTTACAAAGGTGGCATTGGAGCACCCATTTTCCAGATTTCTCTCTTTTTTTAAAATCTGCATGAATTTTACGAACTTTCTTCAAATCTTGCTATTACTTAACTAAGAACTTTTTGTGGAGAACTCAGCTCATCCACTCACATGGGCACCTGTTTCACTTCCCAGCTATCATGTATCACCAAGCCAGTGGTGGGTTCTTACCAGTTCGGACTGGTTCAGCCCAACCGTTAGCTCTAAAGGCAAGCCAAGAGCAAACCAGTTCTCTGTTTCCGTGAAAGTGTGCCCGCCCGCCTGCCCCCAGGTTATACTGACCTTTATTTCTGCTTCTGAAGCCCAGCTGATAAGTTATGGCAAATTGAATGGCCACTCCTCAGCTGGTATTCTTGCTCCTTTCCTTGTTTGCAATGAGGAAGTTCAATTTTTGCTAAACTGCACACATGTGCATGTGTGAAACTAACCGGTTGTTCAGCCGGTAGGAATCCACCCCTGCACCAAACTATTTTCCCAGTAGGCAGGAAACCGTCTCTTTAGACTTTGTTCACTGTAGCCTAATATCATTGGTAACATGATGCAAGAGAAATTAAGACTAGCTTCATGTTCATAGCATTGTAGAAGTCCTCCTTGTGTGTTGGCAAGAAGCCCTTGTCGAGCCATATGGCAGTACTTGTAGGAATTATTAGACAAAAGGTGACGATGAATCAGACTGAACGAAATGACACAATGACCAAATTATACGCCTGAATTAGAATGTCTAAAATAGTTTTGAAGCATGTCAGCAACAGCAAAACAAAAATGGCCTAAATTTCTAAATGAGGACAATACTTTTCCTACATATCCGTTTATAGTCAATGAGTGCGTTCTCACAACATGTGGAATAAAAAGCCCCGTTGAGAGGCAGACAGACACTGATGTTCCCAATCTTTGTGCTGTCAAATGCAGCTCTGTAAGCAAAAGTTTACCTTGTCTTCTAAACCTGAAATGGATGCCATTTTGGAATTGGAGAGACCAGCTTCTGTAACTTAGATCTATGATGGCTTAAAATTCCAGTTTCTCCAAATGGCAGGTATTTCTGATCTAGATGGTATAGTAAACATAAATTCCTGACTAAGAATTGGGTGCAATTGTGGTAAAATGGTAGCCGACATGCACTCATCAATCTAACTTTAGGACTTCTGCAAACATACCATACTTCTGCCCCTTTCAGCTTCACAATGCTGAGGGAGCTTAAATTTGCTTTAGGCAGCGATGTACTAACAAGAAACATCACTTGAATTTGAGTGAATTGATTGGATTTAAGGCTCTGCCAAACTGACCCTAGACATTTCAGTGTATCTCATTGTTACTCCATTTACTAATTTACAATGTGTTCATCAGGGGGCCTTGAGCTTTCTTTCTACTTGGGACAGAGAGTAGTTGTTTGTAGGGCTTTGGAAGACTGCATGATAAAACTGCTGATGCTACTGCCACTTCCACCACCACTGCCCATTTAAACTAACCATGTGATTGTTTGTGTTTTTGCAGGCAGTTTCTTGATTCGGATATGCCTAGGTATTATTTGTGAGCTTTCCCATATATTTTATTTCCTCTCACGCACCTTTTTCAAATGAGCATTGGGTTAGCAATGCTGTAGACTAAACTTACTTCCACCTACTTGACACAGCAGCTTCTTCCTTTCTTTTTTTCCTCTTCTGCATCATTGGGCTTCTTTTTGTTCCATTTTGTTCCTTGGTTGTTGCTTTTTGTAACTTTTCTTTCAAAGGCCAGTGTTTTTCTTATTTCTCTCTCATCCATATATGCTCTCTTTGGGGACTGGGGAATAGCATTATTTTTCCCCCATTTTGATTTCCCTCTTTCCTTCCCCCTCCCCCTCTATCTCTGCCAAAAAATGCTGGCTTGACCTGTCCATACTGAAACTCCTCCATCTCCTGCTTCTGGCTTTGGCAGTGACACACAAGGAGTTGTACTGATGCAGGCTTCATGAGATGCTGTGCTCCGTGTGACTGGGAGTGAGAGAGGAGATTAGGGTAACCCCAGGATGGTGTGAAAGAGCCATCAGTGGAGGGAAGGAGGTTTAAAATGCTTCCTCGGCAGTCTTCAGTCAGATGTGGGTGCAAAAACTGTTCAAAATGCAGTCTGAGGCAACTGTACGAATTCAAGTATCAAATGGATTGCATGACTTGGACTGTGACAATGATGAGATATTAAAGCATCCCAAGGAGCCAATAAAATTGCCAACTCTGCATGCTAGGAAGATTGGAATTTACTGAATATAATTCTTTAAAAACTGACAAGATCCTTCTGGTCTCACTGGCTGCAGTCCCATACATTGTTAAGGAGGAAAGCTATGCCAGGCCAGAGAACATGATCAAAAGAGCTAGGTTGTGATATAAAATGTAAGTAATTCTTCAAACATTTCTCTATTCCCTAACTCCAGTATAATGATTTACTTCTTTTGTTGAAGAATTTAAAATCAAACAAGGAAAACTAATGTGGAAAAAGGAAAGAAAAATTGTCTGGTTGATTTAGTTTAGACTAATATTTGAATTAGGCCTATTTTGCTCTCTGGCTTAAGGCTTAGCGTATGTTTGTTTTAGAGATGTCAGTGATATAAATTATAATAAATAAGGATAAAATATCAACTTTAGTTGCAAGTCAGTATGCAATTAGTGTAACTATGTTCTTAATTTATGAGGTCACTGTAAGAAATACAATTTTATTGCAGTGCCTCCTAATAAATCATTCAGATTTAAAAATTTGGTACCAAAAGTGTCATTAATTGGCTGGAAAATACCATGGATAAATTGGACAAGACAGGTGTGGCCACTGTGATTTATGGCTCAATTCACAAAATTAGAAGCATTTCCTGCCTTGATGCCAATATTTTTATTTCTTCATCTGCAGTTTTCTGCCAATTTGAACTGAGTTGCTGTTGTCTATTCTAGGCACCATGATGGAACTGGTTTCCATTAATGGTTTCTTATGTGGTGTGGTTTTATACAATAAAGTTTATATCAGACTTTCTATGATGGTCATCTGGAAGATGAAGTTGATATGGCTTTTACCTTTTAAGGATTGGAAAGTATTATTTTATCACTATTAGAATGAATGTTTCTAATTTAGGACTTCCTTTTACAGAGCCATTTGGATTTATTATTGCTATATTACTTCTCATCTTACTATAGCATTTTTGCATGGAACACCTTGCTTGTTCCTTCTTGATGACTAGGGTATATAGTAGCTTGATTTGATAAAATAAAGTTGCTGAATACTGCTCAATACAGTATCATTGCTCGGTACTGCTAAGAGAAGCTGTATTTTTTTAGGGAAGTACTATAGACTGAAAGGGTTTTTTTCCCCTGTAAATCTTACCTTCATGAAATCATTGTAGCACAGCAAATTTCATGCATTCCAGATGTGCGAAGATTACAACTCCAGGCTGCCAAGTGATTCAGAGAGCTGTAATCCCTACATGTCTTCAAAGCAACAGGTTGGGAGAGACTGAAACCCAACTTTCATACTGGAAATTACAATTCTGAAAAGAACCTGGTTAATGAAAATTTCCTTGATTTTTTTAATCTACAAATAATATAGATTTTAAAAAATCTAATTGAATCGCCAGGACTATTAGACTTTCACCTAGAAAACAAGTGGGGAATATCCAACACAACAGTCTGGGCTTCCTATTGCATACATGTCCTTCTACTAAGAGATTGAAGAGAGAACAGTATTGTAACTAATTATGGCTGATCTCTTCAAATCTCCATGCATCTCTGTGTAGCTGCCTCTCTGGGTAGCTTTTCTCAGACACCTATAAACAATGCTTTCTGACATTTTAATTTCTTTGTGTATCTGTATGTGTGTTTGTCTTGGGTTGCCTTCCACTTATAGCATTTCACTTGGAAATGACACTAGGTATTTTTGTCTCACTTTTCTCTCATACCCTTGCTTGATTTCTTACTGGTTTCCCTACTTTTCTCTTCACTTCTACACTTTTCCTGTCCTAAACTTGTTTCCTTCCTTTTGGAATTTGTCTTTGACTTGCTTGTGTCTCAGTGAACTTAGTCCTTTTGGTTTTTGCAAAATGTCTGTGAAAACATCTTATGTGTAGAATGGGGTAGTTAATTGTGCATCAACCAATACTCAGATCCTCTTTACCAAGAGTCAGCTGTTGTTCTTAGTAATAGATCTATTGTTAATAAATTATCTTCCAATAAGTGGATTGGTGTTTCTTACGATTAAAGAGGCTTCTGACTATGTTGATACTGAATGTTGGTGAGCTGTGATAGTGGAATGCCAAAATATTTTTAAAACTTGAGGATGCTCAGATGAAAATGATAGAAAAAGGAGAAAGAGAAAAAGTCCCAGTATTTTGATCATGAATGGAAAGTAATTTCTGAAATGGCCCCTTGTATATTAAAAAAAAGTAAAATTGAACCAAGCATGTTTCACAAGAGAAAAACTATTGTAAGTGAAAATGTGATTGAAAGGGGATAGGTGGAAAATTTGGGCATGTGTTCTAATTAGCAGAGTTGCAACCTTCTTTGGGTGTTCCAACATGACCAGAAGAGCTAGTATGCCATGGAATTTATTTTTTTATGGAAATTTGGATTTCTGAAGGGACATAATATTCCATAGCACTACAGGATGCTATGCTTATGGACTGCCTAAATAAGCTAAGTGTTGGCTTGTCCAAGTGATACAGACAGGAAAGCCCGAAGTTCAGGTAGTCCTCTGCTTATGATCATAACTGAACCCAAAATTTCAGTTAAGTGAGATATTAGTTAAGTGAGTTTTGCCCCATTTTACAATCTTTCTTGCCACAGTTGTTAAGTGAATCACTGCAGTTGATAAGTTAGTAACCTGGTTGTTAAGTGAATCTGGCCTCCCCATTGACTTTGCTTATTAGAAAGTCGCAAAATATAATCACGTGACCTTGGGATACATCAACAGCCATAAATATGAACCAGTTGCCAAGCATCTGAATTTTAGTCATGAGGATGCTGCAACAGTTGTATGAGTGAAAAATGTTCATGTCACATTTTAGTATCATTGTAACTGTGGACAGTCACTGAATGAATTGTTGTAAGTCAAGGACTAACTGCATACTCTGAGTGGGCTCCAACTTTCATATACAAATATGATGGCTTTAGATATTCAAATAAGGCATGAGAAATGAGAGTGATTGTCTTATAACTAACATCCAGTGTACAGTAATAATCCAAATTTAAGGAAGCTCACTCTTCTCATTAAAAGTTTGGATTTTAAATTATCTAGTTACTGGTTTTTTTGGAAGCATTAGTTTTATTCACAGATGGGTCATATAAATTCATTTATCATGAATGGTATAGCAAAGTTTGACAACCTCTGGACTAATATTACTGTGTAGAACATATTTTTCACCCTAAGGATTAAAGATATAATAGTCCATAATTTTGAAATTGTTATGTGCAAAAATCCCAAACAAAAACATGGTAAATTAGCTGCAAGAACTTTGTAACCAAACTCTGCCAAGGAAAACCTGAAAATGCTTCTGGCAATGTAGAATTGAAAGCAATACTGAGCATCCTCACTTTTTCTTTCTTTTTTCTGACTATGCTTGCCAAAAATTAGTATCTCCTTCCCATGGAAGAAAGATTATTTATTTTAATGTGTTTGACTGAAGAGATGTGGCCTTGGAGTGCTTTAGGCAATACTTTAAGATGACCAGTTATTACTATATCAAGGAAGGATCTTTTTCAATTGCTATCTAAGTATATTGCTTCTTCCCCACTTTCTCTTTTAGATGGCATCTTAAATTGCATTTTTGGATGATCTCTGGTGGGAATGGGATGGGGATAGTGCATCCATCCTGGGCATCACAGTGGCTGCGGATACCATCAACCATGGGGTTGAAAATGGATAGAAATATACTCTCTTCCTTTGGAAGGTTCTCTTCCTTCCTTTTGATCTGATAATAGTTGGTGTTGATTGGGAATGAGAGATCTCACCCTCCATGCCAACCAGGGGTGGGTTGTTGCTGGCGTTGCTGCCAGTTTACTTTAGGTGCGCTGTGCTTGTGTGCACAGTTGAGTTTAAATTGTTCTGTGCATGTGCAGAACATTAAAAAAATGATTAAAAACCAAGCTGGCAACAGCAGCGTCGACAAGAGAATTGGTTCTGGGGCATGGTCAGCCTGCTGTCCCTACCGGTGCGAACTGGTAGCAACCCACCTCTGATTCCAACTATGTGGGTGCTATAGATTTTGGTGCTCTCTCCACACATGTTTAACAGTTACATAAAATCACTGGTTGAGATTATCTGTCACCATCATCTCATCATCCTTGTTAATGGTGTTCAAATGTACTTCCCTGCTCCTAGTAAATGATGCTCATGATGTCTTCTCCTGGTGCCTGGAGGCTGTGGGGTTCACCCTGTGAAACCTCATTCCCTCTTAAGTGAAGCTAGCCCCAATCTTTATGTCCTTTCAGAAAGTCTTCAAAACATGCTGTGTGTGTGCTTTTTTTCACGGGTCTGAGAATTCCCTGATAGTAGGGAACCCACACTGTGGCTACATTTATTTATTTATTTATTTTATTATTTGGACTTCTAGACCGCCCCCTCTCCCCGCGGGGACTCGGGGCGGTGTACAGGTAAAAATTAAAACTAC
>JAPKID020002667.1:0-13080 GCA_026931265.2 Tropidonophis doriae | reverse complement strand
CTTCAGACTTAAAGTTGCAAAAGTTGGAGACCCCTGGTGTAAAGAAATGAAGGACTTCATAGTTTCAAATATAGCTGCACAATAATTTTTTATGAAGGCATTGTGATATTTGCAGAAGTCTGGGACCTGAAGTCCTTCAGACTTAAAGTTGCAAAGGTTGGAGACCCCTGCTCTACCTGATTCTGTTGTTTCAGCTACACATGTTCACAGTTTCAGTCACAAATTGATTTCTGTGAACCTTATTTCATACTTAAGTGGTTAATAGAGGGGGAGCGTGCATGAGTGCACTAACATGCCTATTCTCCCTGTGTATTTTTGTTCTTCGTCTCATTTTTGACAAATCCGAAGAATGAATGAATGAACGAATATTATCTTGAAATATTAGCTTTGCTAAAAAAAAAAAGTCTTGTTCAAGTCATCCTTATTAACCAAATACAAAATTAGTGTGAAATAATTAGATAGCAAGCAGTTAACAGTGAAATGGATTTTTGTTTTTGCTGTGAAATGAAGGAAGCATACTTTAAACAATATGTTGTGTCTGAATTGGAACACTCTTGTATTTCATGGGCTTTTTAACACAAGAAATCTGGCTGGTCTCTCACTTTTTCTCTAGCTTCTTAGCAACAAAAGCGAAGTTGTTGGCATTCCCCAGAAAGTTGGGGGGGGGGGGGGAACCCTTCTGCCATTCGTTATATATTTCACTTGACCTAATTTCTCTTCGTCCCGTAGAGAAAGTAAGATTCTTTAATAAAGAACCATGTTGGTTGGGCCTCCCAAGTCTCCTGGCACCTAATAAAGCAGCCCTCAATTTCACCAATGTAAGAAGAACCGAGAATTTAAATTACCCCTCTCCTCAATGTCAAAAGGACTGGAGCGTGTGCAGTTTTGTAAGGAAGAGATTTGCTGCAAAGTGGTAGTGTGGACGCGGAGAAATAATTTATTTCTCGCATTATAAAGGTTTCCTTTCTCAGTGCTCAGTAAATAATATGCAAGATGCAAGGAGATCCTGTTGAAAGCACAATTTGACTCCGTCAGATAATGTCACACTGTTATAAATAATTCTTCTTTTATTTGTGGCTTGTAAGTATGACGCTCAGCGAAATGACTGTTGAAAAGGGCCCAGTGGTATAAAAGGCAGAAAGCAACGAAGAGGGAATGGGAAGGATGAACATTCCAATATGTGATGATACTGCAGGAAAAAGGAAATGTGCAGTCAAACCGGGCCATTTAATTTTGCTCAATTCATTGGAGATATTTCCACACGGAATTTATTCCTTGCTTCCTCAGACAGCAATTTTAGTACTTTCTGTTGGCTTAAAAAGAAAGAAGAACCTTCATCTTGATTGACATTTTTTCTCTCCATTTATAGACTCTGGTTATTCTTAACAATTGCAGCACATTTCATTCTTAATTGCTAAGAAAATTGGTGATGTCTAGAAGTGAAGGATAGTTATATCTGGGCTTACACGTAGGAGTGTGATTCATTTTGGTTGTATTCTTCATAAATTGTAGTTGTGCCGAAGGAACGACAAGTAAAATGCAAGTCATAGAGGAGAGAATGGAATGAACAAAGTTTTCTTAATGCTGTTGGATGAGTCAGTCTGTGTGTGTGTGTGTGTGTGTGTGTGTGTGTGTGTGTTCCAGTATAACTCTGGAATGCCTCAAGCAATTTCAACCAAACTTGGTACACAGATGACTTACTCTCTGCAAACAAATACTGTGTGGGGGTAAGACACCCCTAAAACCTCTCGGGTATGTGTTGTGTTAAGATACAGCCTATCGTGCCTTAAAATGACTTCTACTGTACTGCTGTAAAATGGCTTCTACTGTACAGTGCAGTGGAGTTGCCATGGTAATGGCCTCACAGTACTCCACAAGAGGTTTCCCTCTGGTAAGAAGGAAAATCCAACATTAGAAATTACGTTTTGGTCTGGACATTTTCCCCGTATAAATAAATACTCATGCAACGCCAGGTTATCAACTAGTAGTGAATGAAACTGAGAATAAATGCATCTGTTTCTGTCACTGTTCTCAAAAACTGAACATATAGACCAGACCTGGGCTTTTTACACCTCCTGGTACATCTGGCCCTTTGACTGTCCCTGTCCAGCCTACATGAGGTCAATCAGAAATTAGAAATCAGATATAAATAAGTATATGCCATCCATACAATACAACTGCATTGCTTTGATTTTGACGTCAACTGCTATTCTCCATGGTATCTCCATAACAATCCACCTTTCCATGTGGCCATTGGGGAAAATTAATTTCCCACCCCTGATATAGACTAAGGCCAGTTGACCTCAGATTATAGACAGATTGACACAGATATAGTTGACCAGGACAGAACCATTGGGGGTTACCATCTTTAAAAAGAACCAGTAGTACAGTTCAGTTTTATGTAATCTGACTAAAAATAATTTCCATTAGGGCAAGTGGCTGGGTTGGGCAGCCATTGTGATTTTTCACATAATCTTAAAATTCAGTCCCTAGTATTAATCCATCTTAGATTTCATTGGCATATGGATCTTTGTGGCAAGTCAGGATCTAGAGGGAGCTGTTGCTGGCCCTACCAGATCATTTCTTAGCCTCAACTTTCTCAAGCAACACTGGGATCCTGCAGAAGTTCCGAATGGTATACATCAGTGATTCCCAAAGTGGGTGGTACCGCCCCTGGGGGCGGTGGGATCATTTAGGGGGGCGGTAAGAGGCAAGGGGGCTAGCAAGGGGGCGGGAAGAGGCAGGAGGGGGGCGGCAGAGGAATGCTAGAGGCGGGCTATGTTCCCTCTAAGGTGCGCGGCTGCATGGGCACGCATGTGGCTAGAAACCACCACACAGTAGTTTCAAACTGTGCGTAGTGATTTCTAATAGCTGGGAGGTCCTTTTACTGTTATTATCTGCCGTCGTGCAAACCACCCAGTCACATGACCCCTAGCCATGCCCACAAAACAGGTTGTAAAAAAATTGAATTCTGGGTGGTGGGGTACTGAGGATCAGTTCGTAGCACCAAGGGGGCAGTGGACTGAAAAAGTTTGGGAACCACTGCTCTAGAGGGAGTAATATCATTAATACATTTATAATTATGCCATTAATATTAGAACTATAATTTGCAAGGTAGCAAAACCAGAATAATTTATTTCTGCAAACAAAATACTTGGAGGGAATGACAAAATATTTTAGCATAATAGAGAAGAATTTGTTGAACCTAGTCTTCACTACAACAGAATGATCCATTAAAGTGTAATGAAGGATTAAGGTAAAGGTAAAGGTTCCCCTCTCATATATTTCCTAGTTGTTCCCAACTCTAGGGAGCATTGCTCATCTCCATTTCAAAGCCGAAGAGCCATCGCTGTCCGAAGATGTCTCCGTGGTCATGTGGCTGGCATGCCTAAACGGCAAAGGCACACAGACCACTATTACCTTCCCACCAAAGTTGGTCCCTGTTTTTCTATTTGCATTTTTTACATGCTTTTGAACTGCTAGGTTGGTAGAAGCTGGGACAAGTAATGGGAGCTCACTCTGTTATGCGGTGCTAGGGATTCAAACTGCTGAACTGCTGACCTTTCTGATCGACAAGCTCAGCGCCTGAGCCACTGAGCCACCAAATTCTATCAACTGAACTGTGGTGATTTGTGATACAGCATTCTCTTATATAAGAAACAAGCAAATTTTGTGTTGTGCTAGCAGTCCCTATTCCTATGTAGTGAGAAAGATTTCAGTCTGGATGGATCACAAGATTCCTGTGAAATTTATAGTGAATTTGTCTGAAAAAGAAAAATAAGATGATAACTCTGTCTTCCCAGGGAACATGAGAAAGAGGTACAAAATCGGAAAAGAGGCAAACGACCCAGAGGCAGACCAAGAAAAAATGTTGTAAGTAAGGGTGATTTATGGGACCCATTGAAATGACAGACATGGGGGCATTCTTGCTTGTAGGTAGCTGAGTTGACCTGCTATGGTGCCTAGTAATCTCTTGCATGGTCTACTTTGACTCCTATCCCTTGGAGTCAATGTTTATTCATCATTGGCAGTATCTAATTTTATTTTGAAAATACAAGAAATGTTTACATATTGAACTATAATAAGCAAATTATTAAAAGGAAATTACGTTGGTTTTGAAATGTAAACTGTTATCCAGATAAAAAATCGATTATGTAAATCTTATTTAAGAGAATAAAGCTTCGGCAAGATTATTGAATACGTGGGCCATATTCATGTTGCTCTCGTTGTGTTTTGCCTTGTTTTAAAGGAACCTGAAGCGCCCTCCAAGAGCAAATCCAGCAGCTCTTCCTCCTCTACCTCCTCTTCAACTTCCTCTTCTGAGGAAGAGGATGAAAGTGACCTTGAGACGAAGAGAAGTCAGCGGAACAGGGAGAGTCACCCAGTGCCTCAAAAGAAAGCTCAGATTTTAGTTGCCAAACCTGAAAACAAAGACTTGGCTAGGAAGAAGCGTGGGCGGAAGCCATTGCCTCCAGAGCAGAAGACAACCAAGAGGACAGTCAACCTTACCAAGGTGCTTAAAACAAATAGAAAGGAGTTGGGAGGGGCAGGGGGGTCCAAATTGGCAAGCAAGATGCAGCCACAACACAATGCTCAAAGTTCTGGCATTGCCATGCTTAAATCCCACATGAAGGAAGCGCAAGGTGCCTTCGGTGGCTTTTGTTCTGGAGCATCCTCCAATGATAACCTCTCCAGCCTAGTGAAGAATACTACCGTTGGAAGCCCAAATTGTGGTATCAGCTGGCAAAGCTCCATTGTCCATTATATGAGTAGGATGTCACAGAACCAGAGCTCCGCAGATGCCTCTGCAGTGGGACGACTGACTTTGAAGTCAGCGATGTCCTGCAAGAACAGCCTAGGTTTGGATTTAAAACTAAAAAACCAGAAAGGTTCTGGAAACCTGGAATTGACTGTGCAAGGATCCAAAGTGGCCAAGAGACCGAGTGGCAATTTCTTGGGGGAACAAAAGACAGGGAACTTACACAATGGCAACAAAGTTCCTTCTGGCTCCCCCAGCAGCCAGCCATCTTGCAACCAAGAGCTCAACCTACAAGCTTTAAACCTGCAAAGTGTGAAGAATGGGCCAAACTCCGCCAGCAGTAGCCATGCCTCTTACCATGGCTGCGGGGCAGTTGGCAAAGGCAGTGGCAACAGTTTAGCAACAAAAACAAGCACATCCAAGGGCAGCGGACCTGGGAGTGGCCAGAACATCGCCAACACAGGGGCAACATCAACAGATGCAGATCCTTGCAAAGGTGAGAAACCGGCACAAAGAGCAGCCACTAGTGAGAGAGATGTAGCTACCAAGAGTAATGCCACCTGTGCCCAGGAGGGATGTCCCACAAAAGACAAGACTTCAGGCATGTCAGAAGGGAGCACCGGAGAAGAGGAGACTAGCTCTGATTCTGATAGGGATTCTGCTTCTTTTCCTGGAGCAGACCAGAATACATCTGTTTCCATCCAGACTAGCCAAGACTGGAAACCTACCCGGAATCTTATTGAACATGTTTTTGTCACAGATGTGACAGCTAATTTGATCACAGTAACTGTTAAGGAGTCTCCAACAAGTGTGGGCTTTTTTAACCTAAGACATTATTGAGCTGCAAGGCAGATAAGCATTCTTCCTCCATCTCATTTGACTCTCCCTTTACTGTCCCCATGGATATTAGAAGGAGAAACAAACCACAATAGTTAGCAACCAGAGAAATAAGGTTAGGGGCTCTTTTTCAAGAGTCTTGGCTTTACTCATGTTACTCGGCAATACAGAGGAGTATATTGAAAACACAACTCCATGTTTTCCTGTTCTTGTACACTTTAGCTATATGATTTGAAAGACCAGAGGATTTTAACATTCAAGAGAATATACATACATACATACATACACACACATACACATACACAGAGAGTATATATTCATTCTCCTGAATAGGTTCTCTTAAGAAAAATAGTTCCTTATTTTTCTTCCAAATAATGAAGTTTCTACACTTCTCAGCTCCTAGAACAAAGTATGTTAGCTTGAAAATCCATGAACAAATCTATATTTAGGATGCCTGCCAAGTGCCATATAAAAAGTTTGTCTTAAGGGAATGTATGTAAGACATACTTCCAACCTGCTATGGAAACTAGTGGGTATGATATATGAGACAGCATTGGTTTGGAGCTGCGACTAACAGCTATCAAGTAAGTTTCGGTTCAGGTTGAGCATTGATCTTTAGAAACTTCAGAAGTAGCAATTAACTTGTTTGAACTAGTGTCTCAAAAACTTGGGAAGAAAGTATGCTTTTCATTCTGCCAAATATATCAGCAGTTGCAGGAAATCAACCTCGAACTGCAGAACAATGTTTTCAAGAACTTGAAAAGACAATGTTTTTCAACTTGCCAAATGTCAACAGATGCCACTCAGAGGAGAATGCTGCCTCATTTTTAACATCATTTTTTATCATATATATGTAATTCAGGAGATTTTTACATATTGGAAAATTCTATATGGAAACCAACTTCCATGTAAAATGTGATGTGTGTAAATCATTGCTTAAATAAGCCATGTGTTCTGAGAAATTGCTATTTGCTTATGTGGTTGAGACCACTTGTGGGTCCCCAATGTGTTCAGGCACACATGCACACATATACACATTTTGCATGCTGTTGCTTACAGAGAAGAAACGGGAAGGAAGCAAGATTAGAGATTTTGCTGATGTTGAGATTTTATAAGCATAAGATGCCTTATAATGTGAGATGAAATACTGTTGATGTATGCTGTTCAAATTGAGTTGAGAATCTTTGGAACTAGAAAGCAGGTTTTTGAGGTTTCTATGCAATTGATATCTTTCTGTAGTCCTTAATGCCCCCCTTGAGTTTGGATGTTTGCTTGCAGACATTTCGTTACCAAACTAGGTAACATCATCAGTGCTACTGAGTGTGGTGTTAGCTGTCTGAATGTGGGGTTACACAAACCCATCAATACTGACAGGGCAAATTATTGTACTGTTATAAAAGCATGGAGCTAACACCAGAGTCACTAGCACTGATGAGGTTATGTTGTCAGAGAATGAAACATCTGCAAGCAAACAACCAAGGTCAGAGAGCATCTAGGACTCCACAATTTAACCCTGAGCGACAAATATTCTCTTCTATTGATAATATATTTCTACTTATTCTTACCTGTAATAACTACCAAAAATTATTGCAGATGGCAAGATAACATTGTGATACAAACTGCTGTTTACTTTTATTTGATCTTTACATACGTCCAGTATCTCCCAATTAAATTCTGCTACAGGGCATCACTGCAGAGCAGAAATGATTGAAACTTCTCTTTGCTTTATTCTTTCAGCAAGGGGTGGCTTTATCATTACCTTGACCAGGAATGTATGAAACCAGAGAGGATAGACTGGAGTGAGAAGCTAATGTTTATTTTAGGCTATCTGCTTTTTCTGAAGTCAAGTGGTGATTCAGTTTAGGTTTCTATTATTTCTCTCAGAACAGGTGCTTCCTGTTGGTGAAGAGCCATGGTCTAAGTATGGGCAGTGCTGAGCTCGGTCAAGTCAATTGACAGTCAAGCTCGATCAGAATTTGACTGTGTTTTAATAGTGTGCTTTTAAATCCCCATGCTCCTAGCATATTCAGTAAAAGGAAAGAGAAACAGGGAATGTTAAATTGATGAGGAATTTTATTGCAATGGGTATTTTTGCAGCTTTCAAAGTCAATAAAGTACATGATGTTGGACCACTGTTTATCAGACCCATTCTAAGGTAAAGCAATGCAAAGGTTTTGTTCAAAAGTGTATGTTGAGGCTGCAGTTTAGTTTGTTGTGTGCATGTTGTGATGTGACTCAGCAAATGGTTTCCAGGCTTTTGGATCATTTGGAGCATTGGCTTAGCTTGCTACTTTTCTTGCTTGTACTGTAGCTTCTCTTTTATATTGCTGAACCTTTCTGCTACTGCCATACGAGCCGTGAAGCTAAGAAAAGGCAAGAAGGCAAATTTATCAGGGATAAAGTATTGCTCATGCTTATGTTAGCTAATATGATTTTGTTGAATACTTTGATATGGAAGCTTATCTTTTTCACCAAAGTTTACTCACATAGAAAACAATTCCAAGGAAGTCCATGAGTTTTACTTCCATGGAGCTGTAATTTAAATTTGATATGCCGGGTTATAATAGTGCACTGAATGAGTCTTCTGCAAACAGTACTTCTAGTTCCTTAAGCTTACTCCTCTTGATATGCGCTGCTGCTGAATAAGGTGACAGAAGTTGAGCCGGGATTTTCCAAAGGGCCTGCAGCTAGGTAGAATGCCTCCAAGGATCAGGCACGAGGCTTAATACAATGTTACTCAGGTAACATTTTCATACAACCCTCCTGGTTTGAGTCCTGGGCTGCCTGGGGTCTCAGCTCACCATATTTGTTCCACCTCACCATATTAGTTCCAAAAATATTCTTTGTTGAGATCAGAGGGAAAAATCTCTTGTGAGAATGTGACTTCTTATAGTATAAAAGAAACCATCCAGTGACTATATATTGCAAACACCCTGACAGATAGCATTAGAAAACAAGGCATTTGTTCTGAATTGTAGATTTGTATGACTTTCTCATTCAGTGCTTTTAATCAGATGGCCTTTTTTCTCACTTGCTCTCCATTGCATTAGTGCAGTACTCTATAAATTGTGTATTCCTCTGAGTCAGATTACACAATTCTCATTTTCTATTTTTTTCTGGAAGTTTCCCCACCTTAACAACTAATCTCCTTAGAGTGCCCAACATTATCTAAGGAGCTTCTGTCCACCTACTTTAAAGCTGCCATTGTGTAATATTGAAGCCTTAGTGAATCCTTTAAATGCTTTTGGTAAAATCTGTCAAATCTAGATGGCCCAGATAATGGCCAGATAAAGATAAGTTGCCTGTGTTCTTTGTAGCAGTTGGTGCATCCCACTTAGATATTATCAATGAAGGATCTGAGGATGAGAATTCCTACCTGTCTCAGTTTTTTGTTGTGCATATCCTGTTGGAGCTGTCCTTGGCTAAATTATTTTTAAACTTCTATCGTGTGCCTTTTAATTCTGAGTGTATGTTGACAATATTTTGATAATTCTGCCAAAGTAGATGTTTCTGTGGAAAACAAAGTTTCTGGAGCAGAGTGAGTAGAGGAGGATATACAGCAGTTCAGTTAAATGAAGTCAGTTTTCTATTAGACCCCACTACATGTTTTTGTACAAGCTATTGTCTTTTCCCAAGGAAGAAAATCCCATTAAAATATTGGCAAAATATTGCTTATGGGCTTGAAGAATTTGGTGGTTTCAGAAATAGGAGTTCCTTCCACAAAGCCCTGTTGTCCCCTAGTCCAATTTCTCAGGTTGTTATGCTGCATATGTACACGTACATATACATATACACATACATGTACATATGCACCTGTGTTACATTGCTCTTTGCAGGACTGTTGCTTTTATTAGCTTACATGCAATATTGTCTTCTTGTTCTTTAAGTTTTGCAAATTGCTTCTGTTTATTTTCTACACTCATTTTTTCTCCGACTGTGATCTATAATATGCAACCATTTCCTCTTACAGAGATACATTCTTCCTTTCCCCCCATCTCTATTACAGATCCTTAATTCTGCTTTTCAGTCAGTTCCATTAAAAATGAGCTTCTTTCTCATCTCCAGCTTGTTTGGAAAACCGAAATGTTGCTGTCTTCAGAAGCTCAAATGCTGTTGTGCCTTTTGGTTAACCAGCTATTTCAGTTTCAAAGTCTAAAGTCCTAAATAGTTTATCTGAATGAGCAAGTTGGCATATTCTTCCTTAGTTGTATATTGCACATCCAACTGAATTCCAATATGACAGCTAACCTTCTGTAAGCAGATGGTGCATGTGAGTTCTCTAGTTAAGGACTGAATTTTATCAGTAATGGATAGACAACTGAACTTGATGATAATCATTGGCCCTTTTTAGTCTTACATGTTTTTCTTAGGCTTGTTGCTCTGCCTCTTCTGTGGGTTAAAAGTTCTGTTGCTACTATTCTACATTTTAAAAACTTTTTATAACAGGTGTGTTACTGCATTAATTGGGTAAGTATTTTTGTTTTGGAGTAACTTAGTTACTCGGTTTACACTGAGCAAAAGCGCTCAGTTTAGTCTTGTGATTAACATTAATAACTGCAGTACCAAAAACTAAAAGGGAACAAAGTTACTTTATATTACAGTGTTTCTGCTCGTCCGATAAATATTCACTCTATTCTGCTCCGAGCTCAACGAAATGCCTTTGCAAGAGACTCGCAAGAATCAGTTCAGTGTTTCTTGCAATGTGTGTCAACCACTCACTGTATGTTCCATTTTTTAAAAAAGCCAAATAGTTCTTGTATGACATTTTCTAATTGCTTTAACTGGAGCTGCTTCTTTGCTTTTATACTAAGAGAACAAAAGTTGGGGATGTTATTACCCTGGGAAAGCTTAGCTTCTTTGTTTGAGTGGGACAGACTTTCCAGGCAGAATATTAAATAAGGCTGACAGCAGTGTCTGTCCACTGATCTCACTGTGGGTTCACTGCTGCACTGGGGTTTATTTGTTTGACCCTGGCTGTGTAGCTTGCTTGGTTCTGTTGTGTGATGTCTATCTCCCCGTTTTCTTGCCACTTACTCTAGTTTAGTCTTGAGATTACTATTCTGTTTGTTTTGTTTAATTTATTTCCCAGCTTAAAAGAACTTTTAGACTACATTATGCTGGACAGTTTTTGTATAACTTTCAATTCTCTGTTTTAGTATCAATAAATATTTTTTTAACTTAACTGACTGTGGCTTGTTCTGCGTCATTTGGATTCCCTTTTCACTATTGCCTTGTTTCCCTAAACCTAATCTTAAAATATTAATTCATTTATAACACATATTTTACTGACAATGCAATCTTATGCATGTTTAATAAAATCACACTGTATTGTATGTTTTATTTCCAAACTTCTGTATGTAATTTCATCTTACAGACTATTTAACTTTGCCAGTATAAAAATATCTGCTGATACAGGCTTCAGAAGTAGTAATGAGGAAAAGAAACATTAGAGGCTTCAATTAGCAGATCTGAAGATCTTGAGCAATTATTAAAGCATATAGCCACTGATGCAATAACATATAGCTCTCTTAGAGGATTTTCAGAGTACTCCTTAACACAACCACTCCCTCACAAACATCTACAGTATTAGGATTGCAGTTTCCTTTATACTTTCTTTGTGGTGGTGGTGTGTGAAATTTCAGCACTGAACTGCTAATTTTTCACCAACCTTGCAGAAGATTGTATAGCCTTTTCTGCAGCACACAGGGAATTACCAAATATCCACAGTGGTGGAAAAAGTTCCAAGCAATAATTTTGCCTCTGGTAGATTATTAGTCTTTTTTTTAATTATAATTTGCAGATGGCATTAATCTTAAAGGTAGACAAAAACTGAATTAGAATACTTCGCTATCGGATTTTTTTAATGAGATCTAAACTGCATTTTTAATGTCACAAGATATTTACACTATCCTTTGTTCTTATCCATGTTGTGGTGTATTTTTAGCCTGTCCTTGGGATTAGCAACTGTTTAATTACACCATAAAAAATAAACAAATAATCATCTGAAGAGGAATGCGGCATAAAAGTTCAGGGGAATGAAATATGAAACCCACCTTGTTTCATTTAGAGACTTTAATTTATAGAGGCCTTTTGAATAGTTCACCATACTTTGCTCAAGCTAATGATGACCTAATTGACTTATTTTACTTAAACAATGCTAGAGATTGGTAATACAAGAGCAATTCCTTACAGTACATTTTCCTGGGTTAATTATGTAGAATAATATTTTTTTTAATTTGTTTGCCCTGTTTTGCTATTCCTATTCTAACACCCTTGACTGCTTCCTTTCTCATGAGTAATTTTAAGTGGAAAATTCATAACAGCAACTGGATTCTGTTAAGGCTGATTATAGTGTGGGTAACAAAGAACACTGAATAAACCAGGATGGCAGTGAAATTACTACACATGTCGACTTTTAACTTAAAATATGCCGTAAATGAAGCCTTGAATCCAGGACTCTTTAAATGCCGGTTAGATTAATGGACTTCAAACGTTCCCGTGCAATGGAAACAACACTCTCATGAAACTAAAAATCTGAAACCGATAAATCCAGCTGGAGCACCTTTGTTCTGCTTTTCACTTTTCGTCCAAATTCCGGGCCCTTGCTTCGTCAGCAGTTTCCCCGCGTCTTTGCCTTGCTAAAACCGGCATAGGAAGGATTTCCTTCGGTCGCGTGTGTCCGTCAAGTCCAAGCCTGACTTCCTGGACGCAGGGCTTCGTCATCAAATCACCCCTAGTGGCCAGATTAGGGTGGTACACCGCGATATGGATTTTTCTGAAAGTCCCAGCTACGGCCTGAGGCTCCGATAGCCACAGCGGCACCAGCAACCCCGCAGTTTTGCCCAGGGGGGGCTACCTGTGGGTGGGCACCGGGACAGCGTGCGAAGGATGGATGCAGCGCCACCCGTCCCCCCGCCTCTTCTTCCTTTCCCCGTTTCCACCCAGGAGGAATCACACCACGCCAGGAAGGTGCTGCTGGCCCCGTTCTGAAGGCGTTTAGTATCTCGAAGGTTTGCTACGAAATCCCCGGGACACAATGACGCGTCGCTCACGTGGGGAAGGTTTGGCCAAGCTGGCTCCGGCGGTTCCTTCGAGGGATTTGAGTCCGCACCTCCGGGCTTTCCGGGAGGCGTTGATCTCAAGCCAGCGGCTGCAGGTCGTTTAGCGTCGGGTCGCTGCAAACCTCAGCAGAGGGACGGGGGGATTCTGGGAGTTGCATCCCGGGACCTCTGGAGGGCGGCCGCGTTGGAAGAGGCGGGGCTTTGTTTGGGTTCGTGCTCCTCAACCGTAACACAGCTTGGGGTCCGCGTCTCCCGTTCCTTCGCTATTAAGAACTGCAATCATTTTGGAACCGGTATGTGGATTGAATGGGGGGGGGCTGTTCGTCCACTTCTCCTTTTACAGCTGGGGGTCGCTGTTTCGTGGCAGACGTTGGTCGCAATCCAGCAGTCCTTTAAAGCAGGGGTCTCCAATCTTTGCAACTT
>JAPKID020002666.1:0-13083 GCA_026931265.2 Tropidonophis doriae | reverse complement strand
AATAATAATAATAATAATAATAATAATAATAATAATAATAATAATAATTATTATTATTATTAGTATTCTTATTATTATTATTATTATTATTATTATTTAGATTTAGATTTATAAACTGCCCCCTCTCCCCAAAGGGGAGTATAAATATACTTATTTAAAGTATAAATAATCCTAGAAGTATTACAAGAACTCCAAAGGCATTTGGAATCACATCTTAGTTTCCACAAATTTAGAAAAAGTTTGTTCTACTGTTTGTTTCAATGCATATCAGACTTTATTGGAAGGCAGAGAATGAAGAAATTTAAGTTATATTTTCCAACCCAGACCACTAAGAGATTGGTTTGATAACATACTGTACCTGTTCAATAGTGTACATTTTCACAGATAAAAGATACTTATCGATATTCTGCATCCTTTAAGCAACACATTTGCATCGCAGTGCCTACAGGAATAAGGCAGACAATTTTAAACAAAACAATTCATCTGTATTTATAATTTTGTAGTAACACATTCCTATGTTTAAGGAAAACTGAAAGGACCAAAGATTACTCACGTCATTGTTTATAAAGATTACAGGAATTCCAGGTCTCTTTGAAAAATGCTACTATTGTAGCTTCTCTTTTTTGATGGGAATCTTTTAGCAAATATTCTAAATTAAATTCTGGGCTCCAAAATGCAATTAGGTTGTGATTAGAAATTGGTAGTACAGTATAGGTGTTAAATAAAACATCTAGATTAATAATTAAGATATAAATCAAATAGTGTCAGAATAATTAAAATAGAAAAACCTAGGCATATGTATTTCAATGGGAGTGACTCTAATTTACCTGGCATTGTAATAATTACCATGCCAGACCTTCCATGTACTAAGGGAAAAGTGAGTTGTAAAGGCACTTTCGTTTTATATTTGGTGAAAGTTGTATGAATCTTTGATTATTCAGTAATGATACATCTGTTTCAGAAAAAAAATATTTGGAACACAGTATGTTTGTTGACCTAATCTCTTAGCTAAATCAAAACTTCAATTAATAATCAATTATCTATTTTGGTTTAGCTGACTATAAGTATCAAGGAGGGGTGGGTTCTGGCAGCCATTGCTGCCAGTTCATTTGTGTGTGTATGCACAGGACAATTAAAATTGTTCTGCACATGCACAGAACTGAAAAACAATATGGCAGAGCCAATGGCGCCACCTCAGGAACTGGATTGGGGACATAGCAGGCCTGGGTCGCTGCCAGTTCCAGTGACCCAGGCTGCCAAACTACTACCAGTTCAGATGAACCAGTTCAAATCGATAGGAACCTAGCACTGGCATCAAGGCTTTCAGCTACATTAGCAAATTGTTAGTGTAGCTTAGAGATTTCCTCTAGTTCAAATAACTTGCTCTTGAGCAGACAAAAATCAAGACTTCAGATTTTTTTTCTTGAATGTTTCAGTTGTCACCCATTGCCAGGTGTTATTTTAATTCACCTTCTCCTTAATCATTTGTACAAATTGACTATATAATATCTTTCCTTGCCAGCATTCTCTCTGTGTTTTCATAATGTTATTTTGATATTACTGTTTTGTTTCCTGCACATTCAATGAGTTCCAGTTTTTAACGTGTATTAAAGCTCATTCTTGGCTGTTTTTTATGTAATTAGTGTAGTACATGCTTTTCTTCTTCAGAAGTTTATTTGACTTGAAATAAACCTTGCCTCCATTTTTGCAGGCAGGTGTAATGTGTCAATATCACTATGGGGATTTAATGTATAATGAATGGTCTTCAGTTTTCTTGTTTTTAAGTTCAAACTGTCTAGTTCAACTTGCAACTAGTTAATAATTCTAGCAGTGTATCATATCACAAATATGGCCTAGGTATTGGTAACTACAGCACATGTTGGTATTGGTAGTTTGACTTGGTGCCAGGTTTTGTTTTTAATGCTTATGATTTTAATAGTTTCAGTATGCTTTTTATGTTTTAATTTTTGATCGGGAGCCGCCCAGAGTCTGGTATAAAATTCCAGTAATAATTTTTATGTAATTGTTTTAAATTAATTAATTACAAGCTTTGAAGGTGTGTCCATCATTTAATTTTGTTTTTAGCAATGTTCTTGCTCTTGGATATATACTTTACTAACCACTTTAAACTTTTCCATGCTCGATGTTATCCAACTATAAATGGCTGAGATACTTGAATGTTCCATCCTGATGGCTCCTGATGATTTTAGCCATTCAATATTTAAATTCTATTACCATTCATGATTTTAATTCTATTCATTGCTACTGAACATTTCTCTAGGCCAAATACCATTGTGCTCAAATTCTTATGTTTGTTCATAACTGTATTTCAATTTCTGATTTTCTATAAAACTTCAAATCATCTATATAAAGCTAATGTGAGATTTTATTAGCACTTTTTGCAATTTGATGACCAATATTTGATTTCTACAAAGATCAATGAAAGTGGGCACATAATAATAATTAATAATAATAATAATAACAACAACAACAATAACAATAACAATAATAATAATAATGGTGTAGTTAGCTACAATTTGTATGAGTTAATTTTAAATAAATAGTTTATATCAAGGCATTTTGATATAACAGCTATACAATTGAATACATATATGGATTTAAGCCCTACTGTATTTTCTAGGACCTAATCCCATAGGAAAATTTAGAACATTAGAATTCAGTACCGTAATCACATAATAAGTTCTTGAGTATAAGTCTCAATCTGTAAGATTGAATTGAGTCATTGAATTCAGTGAGTCTGTCTTCCATATAAGCATGAATAAGACACTACTCAGTAAAACACTGCTCAGCAATATGTGACATCAAAACCAAATCACAGGAAAATAAAATGGCATATGTGGCAAAATAATTTCTTGCTATTGTGTGTCACTGAAATCTTATTTCTGACCTTGATATTGGATAAGATTGTTTCAAGGAAAGCATGTGTTAAATTGATCCAGTTCTCCTCCATGAAGTAAGCTAATATCGTACATGTTTTTGAAGCTCTGCCATATTGAGATTGGCAGCTACTTATGTCTCTTGAGTAATGTGTTTCTTGTAAGCAGGTGTTCAGGGCAGCAGTATGAAAACAAGCTTTTGTGCTTGTGTAAACTACCGCAGCAATAATGGTAATCAAATCAAAGACAGAGAACAGGTCTTAGCTCTGGAACTTGTCTTCTTTGAAGGGTTAATTTGCACAGACTTGGGAAAATTGTCTTAAAAACAAAACTCTGTAAGATTGTCAAAGAGGATTGCCCAGAAAATCCATTAGCTCTAATACTTTGAATGATAAGAGGGGTCTGGTGTATCTGAAATAATTAATATTAAAACAATGAATCTGGTCAATTAGACCAAGAATTTGAAGATGTTTATTAATTTGAGCATAAATAAAGTGAAATTTCAATTACAGTGAGAAATAGTAAATGAGTAATAAATTGTAGCCAAATGTTTCTGGTGAATTGTCACATAGCAATGTTCAACTGATAAATTTAGATTAGTAACTTTTTATAGTAGCAGTATTTCATTTGAAAAGAGTACCATTTAATATTAGTGTTGATTTTGAGAGCTTTATTTAAGCATTTTGGCTGTACCTGGTCTATATATCTTCCATCAGCCTTCTTTTATTTGCCCCATAATCATTATGTTCTCCTTTTAAAGAAGAAAAACCTGCAAGGCAATATAAATGAAATTGAACAAATGGCACTTTGTGTTTATTTGGTTTAAAGGTTTGTTTTTCTGCCTTTTTTTAAAGACAAAAATACATGGTCTTGGATTTATAAAAATTCATGCTCCTTGGAATGTTTTGTGCCGCGAAGCAGAGTTTATGAAACTGAAGATGCCCACAAAAAAGGTTAGTTTTAGTATCCTTTAACATCAGGAGGTCTAAACATTTAAATGACATGGCATTAACTTCTTTTCATAGTCTCCTCATAAATTTAAATTGTCTGCCTGTAAGAGAAGCAGGATATTTAACTAAACCTTTTGGTACAGTTTGTGACACAATTTATAGAGCAATGTATGAATTGTAATGCTGCAAGATATAAATGTTTATGCATGTTCATTGCACTGCATTGCAGAAATGTGTTCCTTAAAAGATATGTAGACATAGTTGGTGCCATTTTGTAGTTAATCTTATAAATATTTATCATATGTCTTTCCAAAAGTCATGCATAAAACAGGCTCCTGTGTTTGCTTTTGATTCAACTGCAGGTTTTTTTCTATTGCCATCAACCACTCCTCAGCCCATCCTACAATGCTAATTTCACTGGTATTAACAATATGCAACCTGATGCTCTTCAGTCAGAATTCTTTCTGACTATTAACCATATTGCATATGATTTATAGATTAATAGTCTAAAATATTTGTGAAGTATAAGGTAACCAAGGGTCTCCCACAATTAAGTGAGTGTTTGCTATCTTTTCTGTTCTCGCACCACAGATAAAACCACTGTTGTCTTCAATGTCAAGGTCTAAAATGTTAGATTTTATGTCAGATGCTTGGCAATACAGCCTTTGGAATGGCAATTTGATATGCATTAAATAAAGAAAGAGCACTGCTTGAAAAATCTCAAGAAAAGAATTACTACAGTACACGCTAAATAAAGAGGATTCTAAAAAAGAAAATATGTCTACAATAAAGTAAACAAGGCCATTAACTATTCTACAGACATAAATCTCTGTATGCCTTAAGTTTGCTAAATTTCATCTTTCCTAGTCCTACAGTTCTAGAGGATCATGTGAGTGGATTGGGTGGATCATAATAGTAAGAATACATTTATTGAAATTGTGATTAACATATCATTACTTAAGTACCATTGATTTCAGTGAATTTTACTTAATGCCCCAGTTCAAAGCTAATAGGTTTGGGTTTAGTGTAATATGTGAACCTATCTATTATAGCTTTGTGTTGCTTTAAATTTGGAAATAAAATTAAAATAAATAACATGATAAATAGAACTTGAACAGATACTGTAACAAAATTCAAGCCTAATGTTTAATTTTAGTTTTACTTAAAATAAATTACTTTGTACTCTAAGGCTGGCTCTTATTCCACTAGAGGCATTTCCCTGTGAGTCTGGGTTACATCTGAGTCTGACCAGTAGGCGGAACAAACTATTGTTTAAAATATTCTAGTCTATGTCTCAGCTGTAGAAATTTTAATGTATGTCTATATAAAGAAGATTATTTCTGTCTTTTCAGTCAAATGCATCTCTCACTATAGAAAGTTTGAAAAGTTGAACTATTTTAAAGGCTACATTATGGTGAAATTATGATTCTATATATAGATTTGGATATGTGACTTACAAGCATAAAAGAACCAGTAGAATCTGGTTTCAATTTCTAATGAATATTTGAAGTACAATTCTAAAAGCCCATTGTCACCATAGAATAGTATATGATTGAATATTAAGCTTTTGAAAGATGTGTCTGTACCTGTTCAGGGTGCAAAATTGAGAAATGGATCAATATTTAATGGCATACTAAGTGCAGAGCTCAGACTGCAGGGAAATGTCTCTAATGGAAGAAGAGACAGCCTTAAGAGTACAAAGTAATTTATTTCAAGTAAAACTAAAATTAAACATTAGACTTGAATTTTGTAACAGTATCTGATCAAGTTATATTTATCATGTTATTTATTTTAATTATATTTCCAAATTTAAAGTAAGCCATCTATCATTTTTAGATAATCTGAATTAAGGAGATCAGAAGGAATTGAGTCTCCTTGGTCAGAAAAATGAAAGTGATATGAGCCAAATCAGCAAGGATAAGGTGCTGGAAACAGAATTTTGTATAATATAATTGGGGGGGATAGGGGGGGGGACATTATAAACAAAAATTGCTTTTTTTTTTTTGCTTACAGAAAGTTTTTGTAATATAGAAATTATCATCCAATTCCTGTTGTTGGAAGACATTCTGTCATGATTAAAACCATAATTGCATAAGAGTCATATTCCTATAGTCCTATCTTTACATGATCTTTCATTTCAACATTTGAACATCACCAACCATAATGATTTTTGGGTAAATACTTTAGCCACCTAATGAGAAGGAAGGATTTTCTGGAGAAGAACCTAATGCTGGGAACGATTGAGGGCAAAAGAAGAATGGGACAACAGAGAATGAGGTGGCTGGATGGAGTTACTGAAGCAGTCGGCATGAGCTTAAATGGACACTGGGGGATGGTAGAGGACAGGAAGGCCTATGGAACCTTATCCATGGGATCACAATGGGTCAAACATGACATTGTGACTAATAACAACAACCCATAATGATTTTCTAATTGTAATTATTCTGATTAAAAGTTTTACTTTTTTGAAGCCATGGTATGTTCTACAAATAATTTAAATGAAGTAGGATTTTTTTAAAAAAATAAGTCTTTTCAATCCTTAGGTGTATCAAATTCATCAACCTCATGGCCTTTTGAAAAAGATCAATTCTGTAATCCAAAAAATAACAGAACCCATTCAACCTAAAGTGGCAGAACATAAGCATCAGACAGTGAAACGACTTTCCTATCCTTTCTCAAGGGAGAAGCAACACTTGTAAGTTAAAGTTCATTCATTTTAGATAATGTCATTTACAACAGAATTGGCCCCTGGGAATAGCACTAGGCTCAAATATGTGAATATTAATAGAAATGTGTAGGCTTATGTTTGAATACACTAAATTTATCATTTTTTTCCAAATAAACAGGATCTTGTCTAGCTCATGGAAGTTTTTGTCATGATGAATTTCCTTAAGGATTTACGGAATAATCCTATATCCATGTGCAAATCAAATCCCACTGAGTTCAAGTGATATCCCCAAGTAAACAGTTATAGGATTCCAGTTTCAGACTATAGTTCTGTCCTGACGGATTGAGGAATAAGCCAATTGAATCCAATCACGCTTACTTCTAAAGACATACATTAGCTTGATACACAAATAGTTGGATTCCCAAAACTAAGACTAATAAAAGAATGGTAAATATCTTATTTGGCTGGTTTTTCTTTACTAAAAATCCATAGGCCTATATGCCACACTTTTCCAAAAGTGGTTCAAGAGAAAAATCAACCAAACCATGAGAAAGGCAACCTGTTAAAAGTTCATAAAAGTTGTAATACAAGGAAAAAACAGCACACAATCAATTAAAGTTTATGAACTTCTACTGGGATACTAGTGGGCTTTTTTCTGCAGATGTTGGGCATTGTAAGAACTGACTGCTGGACTAGATGAGTCAGGGATATGATCCAGCAGGACATATATTTATAGAATATTTTTACATTCTATTTTTAAATATAAATATTTATTTATATTCTAATTCAGTCTCCATGTGACAGAATTCAGTTTAGCAATCATTGCAGGATATTTCTCAGCTGAATAAAGAATATAACTTTTAGTTAATAGGAATGTTGCTACACTGTACCCCTTAATGATTCTACTGTACATTTTTTTTCTTGAAAAGCAAATGTTTTGATATGGTCATCAGCAGAGAGCCCTTTCAGAATTATAGGCTGAAGCAACAGGTTTGTATATTATCTAGAAAGCAGCAAGAATAGTTGAAATTGAACATAACATCCTACATGCAATGTATTGGCTATATGTTAATAGCAGAAATGTTTGAACGCCGAGGCTTCAACAGAAGAGTAGCAACTTTCTGAAGACTTTGTTGAAATAAAGTTTTGACCAAACAATATGTTTCTGTTGTATATTGCTTTACATTTATTCAGGTTTTTTTTATTTTTTATTTTCTTTCTCTACTATTATCACAGGTTTGACCTCGCTGATAAAGACTTCTTTTTTGATAGCAAAACTAGAAGTACAATAGTAAGTATGTATTTATAAAATATTAGAGTAATATGGTATTCCACTTTAGTTGTTTTCATGATTTCTGTATAATTCATTATATGAAAATTCTATGTCATAAGTGAATAATCTGACTCATGCATCTCTCCATCATATTAATTTTTAATATGGTAGAAGAGGAAACTCATTACATATGTTTGAGTTTGAGTTTATTCATATTTATAATCTGCACCCATTTCCTCACAGAGGGATTCGGGGCGGCGCACAAGGAAATTAAGAACAATATAATACATATCAATTCATTAAAATTAAATAAAATAATACCCCCCTGCGCTAAAACCAAATTATTAAAAAACCCTGATTAAAACTAAGGAACTACCGGAAGTGTAAAGTCGAGGAGAATCATGCTCATGCTAGGCCGGCTAGATGGAAAAAATATGTTTTTAAATGCTGGCGGAACAGGTCAAGATCCGAGATGACCCGGAGTTCGGGAGGTAGGTCGTTCCAGAGGGTTGGACCCATCACTCTGCCCCTGGGCGTCGCCAACCCGCATTGCCTAGTTGACGGCACCCGGAGCAGCCCCTCTCTGTGAGAGCGAATGGGTCGTAGGGACGTATGGTGCAGCAGCTGGTCTCGAAGATAGCTAGGCCCTGTGCCATGGAGCACCTTGAAGATGGTCATCAATACCTTGTAACACACCCGGAAGGTCACAGGCAGCCAGTGCAGCTCGCGCAGGAGAGGTGTAATATGAGAGTGCCTAGAGGCAACCATGATCACCCACGCGGCCACATTCTGTACCAACTGTAACTTCCGAGTGCAACTCAAGGAGAGCCCCAGGTAGAGAGTGTTGCAATAATCCAGTTGGAAAGTCACGAGTGCTTGAGTGACTGTGCAAAGGGTGAGTAAGGGGCGCAGTTGGCGGACCAGGCGGACCTGGTAAAAAGCCCTCCTGGCCACGGCCGCCACCTGGTCTTCCAGGGACAGCCGGGAATCCAGGAGGACCCCTAGATTGTGCGCCTTCTCCACAGGGGACAATACTTTGTCCCCCATGGCCAGTGATGGAGCCAGCTGGCTAAACCGGGAGGATGGAAACCACAGCCACTCAGTCTTGGATGGGTTGAGTTTGAGTTTGTTGCTGCCCATCCAGATCCGTACGGTCTCCAGACACCGGGACATCACCTCGACGGCATCGTTGGGGTGGTTCGGGATAGAGATGTACAGCTGAGTGTTGTCAGCGTACAGATAGTACTCTACCCCGAAGCCACGGATGATCTTGCCCAGCGGCTTCATATACATGTTGAACAGGAGTGGCAAGAGGACCGACTCCTGCGGCACCCCACACGTAAGGGGCTTAGAAGTCAACCTCTGCCCCCCTGTCAACACGATTGCAACCGCCCAGAGAGGTAGGAGGAGAACCACCGCAAAACGTTGCCTCCCACCTCCAACCCCCCCAGGCGGCGCAATAGGATACCATGGTCGATGGTATGAAAAGCCGCTGAGAGATCTAACAGGATGAGGATAGTGGAATGCCTCCTATCCCGCGCCCTCCAGAGAGCAAATAAGGCTTTTATTAATGTAAAATTATTAGGTTATGGTGAGTTTCTTGCATACCAGCAAAGATCCAGAGCCACAAGGTTATGTAGATCTTATTAAAAATGTTGATGATAAACAGTCTGAGCATCAATTTTCTCTAGCAGATGACCCCAAAGAACAGTTGTATTTCTGCTGATAAGGAAACAAAGGGAGTTGTAGGTACCCTTCATGGTGTGAAAACATTAAACACATTTCTAGAACAGAGACATAACTTTGGTAAGTGACTTATACCAAGGCTGTAATTGTTATTCTGAAAAGCAGATAAACAAATGCCTCAAATCTTCTGTTCTCCCCACAAAATCATTCATTACCAGACACAGATTTGTACAATAATAAAAATGTATTCTGAATGATAAGCATGCAGGTATGCAACATGTACACACACACTACATTCATATAAGTAAGCAGAAGCATGGTTATATGATTGATTTAACTTGAGGTCTTATTCTAGCCTATCACATTGGTGATTTAAAAAAGGAAATTATATAAGGAAATTAAAACTCATCTGAATATGTAAGTATGTTTCTAGGTATGTATCAGGCAGTGCCTTATTTTACAAGTTGATAAGAGAATAGTGTGTATTCTACCCTGCTTCACAGAAGTATTGTTAATTGTGCCAAAAGCTGCATAAACAAAACCACTATTGAAACTCTGTCCTCTTTTGTCAAATTAATTGGAAGCTCCAGATGCATTTAAAGTTGCAAAGATTCTCTGTTGTATCTTTATGAATTAAATGGCTCAGCAAATGACTTAGATTCTTATTCATGGTCAAACTTTGTTATTTCAGAAAGAATTAGTTAATAAATTGCTCTACTGATGATATTTAATTACTGCAGTTAAAAAAAATGAAGGCAGTTTTAATTATAACATTACATATTAAGCAGTATTCACTCATTCTTTTGACAGATACTCTGTTAGATTTTTTTTTGTCTAAACATGGTTTTGTTTCTGCTAAACATGCATTCATTTCTGGTAAAACATTTTTTTCCTGAAATGACATGTGCATTCTGAATAAGCAATCTATTTGCATAAGTCATGTGGAGCCAGAGGTTGAAGAGTCCTCCATCCTCATATGTGATCCTAGCCTGCAGAGAGCTGTTCAGCAGTGTGAGTTGTGCTATATGTTTCCTGAGGCATAGGAAAATATGCTTCTTTTATTTTTTGATTCGACACTTAGAACAAATCAACACTTTGGCTTCTTAAAAAAAGCCATCCTTTTTTAGGAACTGCTCCACCCTCTTACTATGTGTTTGGATTTTTCAGAGCCATAATAATTAGAAGTGGAGAGGTCATTCCAATGTCTTCAGAATTCACACCAGAAACAGAGCGTCAGCGGCTTCAGTATCTGGTAAGAGGCCTAAATCCTTATATTAGTAGATGGCAAGAATGGATTTTTTTAAACCAAGGTAAACAACTGCAAACTCTCCAGAGCCCAGAAGTTGCCATATGACTGCTTTTTAATATATCCGGAGATGGTCAAATACATGAAGACTGTGCATATTAACTGCTGATGTTTCATGACTTTAGAAACATGTCCAGTTCCTGAACAATGTAACAATCCACACATTCAGTGCAGTGAAGAGCTGTGGCATAACAGTACTTGATTATATGCCATCAAATTGGTGTCCTCTCTTAGTGATCATATAGATATATTTTCTCTATGATGATCTGTCCTAACCTGGTCTTTCAGGTCATGCCACTGTAATGGAGTCCATCCGTCTTACTGTTCTTCTTCCCATTCCTTCCATCTTTCCCAGTATCAGAGCTAGTTCTTTGCCTAATATATCTGAAGTAGGATCATTTTAGCCTAATCATTTTTGGATGTTCATGGTATTCTCAGGACTCTTCTCCAACATGGCAAAAGTTACAAAGCAATCATCATCACTCACACTCATTGCGGTCAAGATCTATGGCAGAACATACTGCAAAGCAATAGAGAATCTGTGACATTAAACACTAAGAGACCAGTATAATAAAACATTCATGTACCACGCCTGCATTACACTAAATATTACTATATAGAATTCTTTATTGGCTAAGCGTGATTGGACACACAAGGAATTTATCTTTGGTGCAAATTTTTATTTGTCAAATTCAGAGTGGGCAGCAGAGCCTGACGTATTATGTCCCCTGTGCTTTTGCAGTTATGAGAATATTGATGGCGATTTCTGTCCTTCCTATATCTATTTCTTAAAGCAAGAAGAGCCATTTCTTTGTCTGGTTGTGAAATCTGTCAAGTGTGGCCTTTATATAAGTTTCCTGAAGAAGTAGCTAACACCTCAAACAAATGCTACATACGGATCTGTTTCTCTCTCCCTTCCTCCTTTGTGTCCCTTGATTTCTCCTGTAATCTCTAGGGGATCATCATTTTAGTGACCTTTCCTCCCATTGAGGCTGATTGGGGCAGGTTTAAGAGAGCAGATGGCTTTTTCTTTTTAGAAGTTGCTGGCTGTAAAAGCAGGAGTGAAGGGCATAGGGAGAGTGGGCTGTTGTTTCACAAGTGTCTTAAATGTTTTGGAAGATTGAACTACTAAGAGTATGCAGGTTTACAACAACAAATGCACAGCAAATATAATGAATACTCATGCCTCTGCTATTTAAATAATTTGTGTGCCTTTAAATAAAGGAAGTTCTGTGGCATTTTTAGAATATGATCTTACCTGAAGGAACCAGAGTCAGAACATTACCCATGAGGGTCTCTTCCTTTTTTTCTGTCTGGACTTAAAAATGCTTCTATTATTTCCCTAAAGCTTATGTATTTAGTTCATTTCCATATGTAGCAAATGTATAATAAAGGTGAAATTGCATTAGCGAAAGTTTCAAAAGCAATGGAAGTTATAATGTATTGTAGAGTATGTAATGAGAAGAAATGTTAGGTTATACAGTACTTAAACTTTTGGGGGGGTTTCTTGTTCCCCAGTCTTAATGCTGGTTACCACAAGATGTTGGGATGAGAAACATGCAGTCTCTCCTCCCCCCCCAAAAAAACAAAACAAAACAGCAGTTTTGTTTTTGTTTTAGGGATATTATCTACAGGCTATTACATTTGTAATGAATTGAAAACCATGTCAGGTTTCAGCATCAGTAGCTTATATACTTTTACAAAATAGGTGTTCTACTTTGCTCTTTTGTAAAAGAGCAATTTTGAAGACCAGAAAACTATAACTGCCTTACCAGATTTGTGAGAGTAAAAACAGCAGCATTCAAAAAGCAGAGGAAGATGAAAGCTTGGATACAGCAGCTTATGAACAGCTCTCTCATTAATTTCTTTAAAAATTAGTTTTAGAAAGAAATCTCTTGTTTATTAAGTTTATGAATCTATGGATTTTCTACTAATTAAGCAAATGATTTGTATGCTTTTTAAATTGTTCATTCATTTTTAGAGTTTAGAGTTTATTGGTTTTTTATACCACCCTACTCCCAAGGGACTCAGGGCGGTGGAAAGCCAAAATAAAAACAAATATGTAAAAACATATATATAAAAGTTAGATATTTTAAAAAGCTTTTAAAAAACATAATTAAAATATTGGCCGAAATGTGTAAAAAAAACCCAAACTAACCCTAATTAAAATAATAGAAATTTAAATTTAAAAATTTAAATTTAAAAATTTAAAAAATCATACTTTATGCCAGCCCGGCTTGTTGAAAGAGAAAGGTTTTGAGACTGCGGCGGAAGGTGCGTAAGTCAGGGATAGTTCTTAATTC